>JAWPHD010014530.1:0-60661 GCA_037043455.1 Cyrtodaria siliqua
GAAAATATCATAAAACCACAATTAGGGACGTGGATTGCACTTTTTAATAATGCTGTACCTTGTTTTGTAAGTACGTTTAACCACCTTGAGGAGGCCTAGTGGAATCGCACCCACCTGTAATGCAGTAGGTCGTGGGGGTAAAATCCTCAACCTGATCAAACCAAAGACTTCATACAAATGGTACTAATAGCTTACTTGCTTGACGTTTCAACATACAGGGGTTGTCCAAGTCTGGTTGGCCCCGGTGTCAGTATAACTTGATGGGGTTATCATGCCATTTGTCTACTACGTGGTATTTCCAGTGTGCCATCATTATACCGTTGATCATAGTTTTTTTCTGCCACTAGTAGACACTGTCGGAATATGCCTGAAACTCTTTTTTGAAACAACATATGAAACCGCACCAAAAAACCCGCACAGCTACTGGTTAAGGCTGGGGCATATATATAGAGACAAACAGCATCATTTATGCCTAGATAAATAAGCATTATCTAGTTGTTGTTGTTGTTATTTCTAAGGTTTAAAGACCGTCCGCCAACTAAAAACGCCAGGAGAACCCTGGCGTTATGGGCACAATAGAGTCTGGTCTGAGCATTATCTAGTTTCATTGTCTTTTTGTAATTATTAAAGTAGTGTGCATTTCAGGGTGCCTAGACTGAATCGAGATTTTTTTTTTTATTGCTTTCTATATGTTTTCCATACCTGATATGATTGCATAGAATGAAAAACGGACGCTCCCGATTTGTGTTTGTAGTTTTCATTGTCTTTTGTAATTATTAAAGTAGTGTGCATTTCAGGGTGGCCTAGACAATCGAATATGAATCGAGATTTTTTTTTTATTGCTTTTCTATATGTTTTCCATACCTGATATGATTGCATAGAATGAAAACGGACGCTCCCGATTGTGTTTGTAATCTTTCCACGTAGCCATTCTCTAAGCTTCACAAAGCCAAAAAAATCATTTTGACCCTCCTCTGTTTTACATGTTATTTTTATAGCCGAAAACCAAAAATAGCGACGGCGGAACATTCCATTTTTTTTAGGTCAGGGGTGACTTAAAAAAATCAATTGACCAATAATGGTGTAAATAATAAAAATATAAACGCAGTAAACTATTTACCAACCTTTTATTTGCTAGATATAATGTTTTTTTCATTCCAAAATAAAAGATAAAGTATGACCGATTGCTGGAGGTGCTAATCATTGAAACAACAAACACAAACCCTGCATAATCTACGTTTTTATTTTAGTACATCCGAACTCTAGAAACAGACAATGAGCAGACGACAATTTCTAAAAAGTAATGCAGCCATGTTTGTTTTTAATTTTTTACAGTGTAAAACAAGGGCCTCAAAAATGAATTTTAGGCTTTGTGAAGCATAACGGATGGCTATGGCAGGATTGTAAACAGATCCAGGAGCGTCTAATCATATCAGGCATGAAAAACATAAAAGCAAGTAATAAAAACAAAATCTCGATTCATATTCGACGTCCAGGAACCTTGAAATGCACAGTAGGTGTATGAAATATAATAAAGTCACAGAGTACGAATCTTAATAGGTTTACTAAGTTGATTGCAAGACACTCCCTTTAGTCGAGTCTGTCAGATGCGGACGTAAATGGGGCTGTCCCGTTTTTTCTATCCTGCATGTTTTTGTTTTGCATATAACAGCAATACAAAATCGATAACCTTGGAAACTGCAATCATTAAAACGTATGGCTGCATAAATGAAACAACCCGACCATTAAGGCATGCCCTCGATAATGAATACATTAAAGAGGAAGATTGCCTAGATGACTCAGTTATGTAAACCCAGTCGAGCATTTCAGTCATACAAATGAAACATAAAAAAGTATATTTTAAATAAATAAGAATGTTAGATCGATGTTAACGCTGGTCATAATCAGTTTTCTTCGAAAGTCAGAATGGAGAAAATTATTTTTTTCCTCATTGGAGTTATAACTTGCGCTTTAGTCATTAGCCAAGGTAAACATTTTTCTTATTTCAAAATATAAATGAAGTGATATATCAGCTGTCTAGCCTTTTAATTTTATATTTGTTTTTGTAATAAATGAGCGAAGGAGCAATTATCTGACGTTTTTTTAGTATATTTTTTTTTATTGACAGTGATATATTTTATTATTTAGATATTCAGGGTTTGCCGTACATTTTTAGATACGGTCAACGGAAAATAATTTTTGTTATTTTTCTCTGCAATGCAGTTGATATCACTCGATTAATGTACGTTTCGTTAATTGTTTGAGAGAAGTTGTATTAAACACAAGTTAATTATATTTATTATTTAGATATTCAGGTTGCCGTACATTTTAGATACGGTCAACGGAAAATAATTTTGTTATTTTCTCTGCAATGCAGTTGATATCACTCGATTAATGTACGTTTCGTTAATTGTTTGAGAGAAGTTGTATTAACACAAGTTAATACATACGCACGTACATATTCGTTACATCTACTTATAGAGTTACTTATAGAGTTACTTATAGAGTTATTTATAGAGTTACTTATAGAGACTAGAAAGCAACAATTACCCGAAACAACATTTGTAAACATGTATTAAAAATAAATGTTCACAGTTGTAAAATATAAAGCATAGTCGTCGGGGTTCACCGCAAACATCAATACTTTCTTGTCATATCCACATCCTAAGAAATCACTGCTCAAATATGAACTTGCGTAGTAGTTCAGGTAACAAGAAACAATAAGTCTTTAGAATGCAAAACAATTTCATTAAGCATTTTGAAAAATGTCTCTTTTTTAATGAGAAAGATGAATGCAAGTATAGTCGTTTTGTAAATTTTGCCATACATATAATAACATGTATGTGTCCATCTATTAAATTACTAAACTCATTGTCAAAATGATCGATAATCGGCAAGCCGTTGAATCGTATACACACCATCCAGTAAATTTAATAACAAAATGTAAAATAATACATATAATATATCGATGTGCAAGACATATTTGATTTGAACTTACGTACTTTTTATTATACTGTGAGGGACTTCATGCTTTGTCTGGAACAAACCTATACTACTATTTTGAAATAAAATATCTGTTTCGGCCAATTTTATACCACGAACACTTTTAAAATGTTAACTGGTCATGTTTCGGTATTTCTACATATAGCAAAACGTATATTTTGATACCGGTGGTACATTTTCAAATGTTTATGTCTTCTTACTTAAATTTCGATTCGTTGGTTCCACTACTCCGGCCGATAAAGGCTCCGGGTATTGTTTAACTACCCATCGGATATGTTGTTTGCTTTTTAATTTAATCTTTTGACTGATACTTGTGATGCGCAGGCTTCATAACCGCTGCTCCCACTAAATTCCATTTTGTTTATTTCGCTCTTCGGGGCATAGAATTTTGTTAGACACTGGGACCATAAGCCGATGGACATGGAATAATGGCAGTTCAATAGCATATCCACCGCCATATGCATGCCATCTACAGGATGGTTAAAATTCTGTACTATTGGTTTTATAAATATTGAGTTCTGCTCAACCCGGGGCTAGGGGGCGTGAACGGTAGCAAGAATCTCAATCTCAATCAATCAAACCAAGACTGCAATATTTCGTATTTATCGTCTTCGGCCGTTTCCAAAGGTCCATTCTCATAATCTTTTAGTCATGCACATTCACTGTATAATATTAGGTTGACATTAACGTATGCACGTTTAAAGAATGTATTAAATATAGTATTGGTGTGTCGTCCGATGTTAGAAATTTATAAAATCGGCCACCTTTACTAAAATATCCAGGTAACGTTTAATGTTTGTCTAAACTCTCGTCTTGTGCTCTAACGGTTTATTCTTTTGTTGCACTGAATACTCAATGAATAAATTATATATTTATCGTCTGAATATAACTCGCAAATGTTTATGTCGTTTACTGCTGTAGTGTGTAAAATATCATTTTATATTTTAAGGCAAAATAGTTATTTGAACTTTATGTTACACAAATGACATAAATGGTTTATTTTTTATATACACATATATGTATTATTACTTGTAGTGCGCATGCGTGAACGATAACGTTAACATTTTGATCACTCACATGAACAATTATTTTTCTAGTGTTCATTTAACTGTTAATTATAAAAAATGGATATTTTAAAACTTAACACCACGAGTGATTCATACGTCAAAAGAAAACAATTCTGGTGGTAAAATAGTAACGCCGACATCGGCTTCATCAAGTGTCATGGCGGACACAAAAGCCAAAGGTAAGATGGCGTCGCTCCCGAAAAACGTGAACAATGAAGTTGTTGATCCTATCTGTGTTTGTCCCACCAGGCAATAGGTTATTTTCCCAAACGTTTCGTACGATACTCATCCATCACATTAACAGCTGACAAAGAGAATGGACTCCTTAGAAACTGACTTAGAGAGTAAGATATACTCTCGGATTGCTGAACAATTTAAAGATTCAGGTGTTGAAAAACACAATTGCCGCCCTAAAGAAACTATCCGCCAACTCGCTCGTGTCTAACAGTTCTGGCAATGGAAAGTTGTTTTTTGATGAGCTGAATTAGCTTGCTGCAATCAAGGGCATAACTTCTAACAACCATAAATCTAACCAAAAATGAGATATAGGGTCCTATAGAAACCACAGCGTCCGAACGCAATGGCATCGTAGGTCCGCACTGTACTGCAAACAAGGACTTGATAATACAATGAAATAGACAAAAAACAACAGAAAGGGTGGTGAAGACAGGGTTACCGACTTGGAACGGTCAGTAGGCAATAAGGCCTACTGGTTAGCTTGAATCGATTTTATATGCGCACAATCCTCGCTATTATCCTGTCTTCAGCGACCAAATAGACAAGAGAGTGTAAACAAAACTACATCCCATCAAAAGGAATTCTTTAACAATAAAGTCCACATCCAGAGAAACTAACTAAAGAAACACATACAAAATAATAAACATCTCAGGATGTATCCAGAATCGTGCTGAACAACCATAGTAGTTGCAGCTAAAGAGAAAACCAATCTAGGGTACGACCAGAAAACCCGAGGGACGAACGCTCTTGAACCCACCTCCCTTAGCTCGGGTTTCAGTAGGTACAATCATGGAGTCCCAAGAGGTAGTCCAGTCATCGCACAAGTGAAAAGTGAAGCGTAATGACTGACTGTAGAGGGATAAATCACTAAACATGCAGTGCGCTGTAAAACCAAAGGGTTATATCCTTTTCTGACGAACTTCCTGATTAAATTTGTAAAGCAGTCAGGAAACCCGTCAGACCCCTTTAACTTTCGAAGTTTATAGACCACATCTCCATAACATGAGGGTTGTGATATGCCTAGTCGCAGAAGTGTTTTAAGGTTGGTGTTGTACTTTTCCAGCAGGCCCTCGTTGCGGCGGTATAATTTAGAGAAAGATCTACGTAGTTGTGATAAAGAAAACCCTGCTGAAGAAGTTTACTTGTAATAGCTTGATTTCGATCATTGAAGTCTATAAAATCATTACATGCTCTAGCAAATCGAATGAGCTGGGAGATATACACCGCGTATGAGGTAGCACGAGGTACATCTCCATCCAAGTGTGGATAGTTAACGATGTTAAAATTGAAATCATCTCTCTTATCATAGAAAATCATTTTAAATCGAGAGATGAAAAAAGATCGAGAAATGCTGCTCCTGTATCCGAACTGTTGGCTTTATTAACCACACATAACAAAGTAGTTTAATTTGAGACGGTAACAGTTACCAACGTGTAGCGGACATTTTCAAATGGCAAGATACCTCTACCGATTATCGTAGCCATTGAGTCATTCTCAATGAAGGATAAAATAATGAAACCAAAATAGAGATTAAAAACAGAAACCAGTATAAGCGTGTGCTTATAGAAAATGATTTATTACTCGCGCAATACTGATTGAATTTTACTAGCAATACTTAAAGAAATAGACAAATATCTGGCGGTAACGTGTTTCCTGTTCGAACAAATGGTAACGATGGTAAATAGGACAATATATATCTTGGATTGTGATTCCATGAACATTTACACCTGAAGTATGCCAGATCTGCTGAACTGGTAAAATCTGCCAGTAGAGCATTATCTGTAATATCTATGTTTTTACATGCTGGTGACATGGTCTATGCAAATTTCTGTAATTTCTCTAAATCATTTGTTGAGCCGGTGTTATCTTATGGCGTAGGTATTTTGGGTTTAAGTGACCGCAAGAAAAACAATACTGAACAATATAAAGTAAGCAGGTATTTCTTGGGTCTTGGTAAAATGCAGCCAACATTGCTACACAAAGAGATATGGGCCGGACTACAGAAGTTTGCTGAAACAAATTCTTGAAGCATGCACATTATATTTTAAAGGGACACACGGCAATCTTGATTTTTTAAATCTCACGGCGTCCCATTAGTTTTCCTCAACTCGCATTTGTTCAGTCATTAATATTAATTGTTAGAATAGTTCAAAGCAAATTATTTTTGCATATTACTAACTTTTTATAATATTGCACGAGTAATATATTCAAAAATTTGGTAAAATAGTGAAGAAAGTTGAAATCTCAATTTTTTATTTAATTATATGCAAGCAGTTTTAAAGTCAAAATGACGCAGGATAAGTAAATTGAGGAGCAAATTTTAATGTTTGAATAAAACTCAAGATTGCCATGTGTCCCTTTAAGACCAAGACAACAACCAACAATAGAAGTTATAGAAATTATTAAATTGGTCAAGTATTAAATATAGGTAAAGTTTAATCTTGGTAAAGCATAAAACAGTTCTTATGAGTATTACTATGGCTGACATTTTAAATAATGAAAAGCTCTCGACCAAATAGTATAGAGAGCTAAAATTAAAAACAAATAATTTCAGTATGTATATATTTTAGCCTATGGTATTAAAGTTGATAATCAATTAAAATAAGGTGTCTCATAGGTCTAATTCGGCTGGATTTCTTAAATGTACATTGCATTGGACGTGCTTTGTATTGCATAATTATATTTCATTTAAGAAATGTGACGCGATACTTACTCTTACTTACCTACTTAATAATGGTTATATATTATCACCAGTGTTCTCCATGAATGACATGGATGAAGATGATTTCGAAGAGCTTTTAACCAGCCTAGAAGCAGCTTACAAGGACAAACGTGCGGAGGAGGCAGAAGATAATTTTTTGGAAGTAGCAGCTCGGTACGTTTAAAGATAACAATTGTATAGTCTTGTGTGCAAAGTATACATGACAAGTCTTGCAGATTTTAAATCGTATATTTACCTGTAAATTAGCTTTCTAGTAATGACGCTCCTGGGGAATCGGTACATTGCGAGAATAGGTTAGTGCATGGTACGAACGGTTACATCAATGGCATTTACTAACACACTTTGACGGTATTTATTTTGTGTGACTTACCAGGAAACTCCGATAATTTTGAACACAAAAATATATTTTTGATTATTAAAGAAATACCAGATAATCATTTTTATCTTTTCAGTTTCTAAAATTGTGTTATTTGTATCTAGGTATTCTATTTCTTTGTCATAATTTGTATAAATTATGTATAACGTCATCAAAGTATCAAATTTGTGGAAAATAATTGCCAAAGCTGTACAAGTGATGTAAAATTCATATCGATATACATGTGCCAAACAATGTCAACTGCTTAAACTAAAGCACGTAGATACAATATGTAATGTCGTTACTGTGAGCTATGAAGTAGTTGGGATCACCGTTCTAAAACTTAGGATCTACACCAAAAGCTGTAGTACGAAAACAGCGCTTATATGATACGAATATACGAATGTATGATAGCGATATGATACTAATGCAATACTTTGTGCTCGCTGTATACAGATTTCCCACTACTTTTTGGATAATGTTTTGTATAAATAAATATATATAAATAATAGAACAATTAATCAACCCTTAAAATAGAAATTAAAATTAGCTCTCAAACTACAAACACTAAATATTTCACAGACTACACTATTTTTAGTGCTTTCAAATATTGTAAATTCTATCTTGGTGTACAGAGGTACAAATGGTATTGCATATTTAAATGACGTAGACTAGCCAGAATAAATATATTTTGTAAACTTCGAGAAGGCCGTTGACTTCTAAATATAGGATATCTTCGGTATAAACAGAATGATTTAACAATTCTGATTGACTACAGAATGACCTCAAACTGACCTGGTGCATTTCTTAAATACATTTTCAACTTAAAATTAATAGGCAACATGAATAATTCCTGAATATATTGAAACAGGAACTTAAAAAAGAAGATATGGCTTTAAAACCAACAGTTAAAAAACTAAGAAATTCCAACAAGTTGTTATACAAAAGAACAAGGGGAAATATGGAACCAGAATTCCCAATTAAACCTCACCTATTATATAGTAAATGGAAAAAAATAAAACAAATTAGAAATGCTACATATATTCCAAATATACTTTAAACGTTTAAAAGTGCAATAACAACATTAAAGATGGTTTTAAAAATTACATACAATGTAATAAGAATTATACCAATAAATAAATGTATCTACATATGAAAAATAAATGACATACAATTGACGTTTACAATAGGTAGGTTGAAACAATTTCACGTATGTTTGAAAGTACATGTACCAGGGCTATTTTGAATACAATTCATAGATGTACAGCGCATGTAAAAGCAATCCAATCAAAGAGTATTAGTGTGTATATTATATGTAATGTATATTATATGTAATGTATATTATATATGTATATTATATGTAATGTATATTATATGTAATGTATATTATATTTATTTGTAATGTATATTATATGTAATGTATATTATATGTAATGTATATTATATTTATATGTAATGTATATTATATGTAATGTATATTATATGTAATGTATATTATATGTAATGTATAATTATATGTAATGTATATTATATGTAATGTATATTATATGTAATGTATATTATATGTAATGTAATGTATATTATATGTAATGTATATCATATTTATATGTAATGTATACTATATGTAATGTATATTATATTTATATGTAATGTATATTATATGTAATGTATATATTATATTTATATGTAATGTATATTATATTTATATGTAATGTATATTATATGTAATGTATAGTATATGTAATGTATATCATATGTAATGTATATTATATTTATATGTAATGTATATTATATGTAATGTATATTATATTTATATGTAATGTACATTATATGTAATGTATATTATATTTATATGTAATGTATATTATATGTAATGTATATTATATGTAATGTATATTATATTTATATGTTATGTATATTATATGTAATGTATATTATATGTAATGTATATTATATTTATATGTAGTGTATATTATATGTAATGTATATTATATTTATATGTAATGTATATTATATGTAATGTATATTATATATAATGTATATTATATGTAAATATATATTTTTCTTCTAAATTTAGAATTCCCAGAACACTTGGCAACTTGTGTAAGATAATCAATAATAAGGAAGTTAAATTTGTATTTAATTTCGTTCTGTATCACTCATCCAGATGAACGTGTGTGTTCGTTGTAAACATATCAATAAATGAAACTATCATTATATTTCTATAACTATACTGAGCAAAATAAATTTAGCGCATTAAATGCATGTCATTTCCACAGACGAGATACAAAGCCGTGCATGTTCTGGGTCAATGATAAAGTGACATATATAGGATCAATAATAATGCTACAAAGTCATTTGTAAACAAGGCGGTGATAAAAAAGCAAATATGATGGGAACATACAGTTATAGGTTATCGAACATTGTTCTCATTTCAATGAAAAGGGAGGTAATTTTAAAATTTCGAAATTTGGAATGTTTTTTGTTTGAGAATAACAATCGTTTGTGAACACATTTCAGCGGTTTTTAAACAATGACCAAAATGGACAATAATTCTTGTCAATGCCAAACATTAAATGTTTTCAAAGCAATACGTTTGTATAATGAAATAAATTGTTTTTAATATAAGGGAAGTAATTATCTTTCGAAATAACACCATTTTTTGAAAATCACATCTTAACCTAGCATTTCTAATATCTTCAAACAATTATATCAATGTTCATATGTTTAATCTTTTGTCCCTAAAAAGTGGTGCTAAACTTTTTTTGTTATGTATATAACCACAGACATATTAATAAATTGTTATTAGGTCTGTGATATAACTGAACTTTAAGCGTAGTGTTCAAACAACATTTGAAACAATGTAACGTTTCACGTTTAAATACAGAATATTTGAACAGACAGTGTTCGATATCAAACTCTCTATTTAAAAAATAAATATTCATAGGTATCTCAAACTGCCAAAGAAAACTCATATGCTGATTTTACGTGGCAGTATTTTGCAATATCCTTACCAATAATTATGATGCTACTACAGCTTTTATATTGCTATAATCTTTATTTTTTAGATATGGACAGAATAAAAGGGCCTGGTCTAATCATTGGTCTAATCGTTGGTGGAAAGGAAGTTCTACTAGATCCATACCCAGAAAACTGTTTAAAAAACGTTTTTGAAAATAGATTAATTATGTATAGTAATATGTGTGTATTATCGCAATTACATAGTATGATATGCATCAATTTCGAATTGTCACCATTGATATAACTTGCATTGGCGGTGTACTCATGGGCTTATGACATTTTGAAATGACTTACTAAAATATTTTACTATGATACCAGTTTAAAGGGACACTGTCCGTAACTAAGCAGATATTGAGCATAACCAAATAACTGGCTGACTTTTATTCAGTGAAATGTATACATGAAAACATGAGGATAGACCCTAAGAAGTATGTAGGAATACATTCGTGAGTTTGAAAAAAAAGAAAGTTTTAATCATTATATGTAAATAAAGTGGGACCCACAATATTTACCTATTCTGCGATCACGTGACTTCCATTAGCGCATTAGGTTTTCATCACAGTATGTATTGCGAAATATGTATAGCCCGCATAGCTCAGACGGGAGCATGGTCGAGCACTTTACGCTCACGCACACTATTATTACGGCGAGTGTAATTTTAGTTTGGGCTGCGAGTTCAAACGCACAAAGCGGATTTACTTTTTTTTGTACCGCGATTGAATTCCGTTAAACAATCTTGCTTTTAATTAGTAAATATTCAATAATGTTTAGTGTGTAGTGTTTGCGAACATAATTATTGTGTGTTTTATAAGCTAAAAGTTACGGACAGTGTCCCTTTAAGAACTACAGTAAATCATTGAGATAGGTCAAACATATATATATATATACAAACATGAGACTAAATTAAAAAAATCACGTTCGTTTGCATAACCTTGAATATAAGCCATAATAATAAATAAATAATGTGTTCTTGCATTTGTACATTATCGTACTTAACAGTTGTTTATTGTTTTTAAAATATATTTGTCATGCCTATACATGCTATATGTGGCATTCTAAAACCCTGATTTTCATGCACGGGCGGGCATCTGGAACAACCGACGTTCCACAAGTCAGTTGGATAGCTTCATCATATATAGATTCTTTTTCCAATCAGGGCTCAAACCTATAGCGTAGAGGGGCAAGTGACTTCAAGCATTTGCTTAAATAGGTGCTCAACCGGCCGAAATAAGTCAAAACAACACTTAGTAATCAAACAAAGCCGCTGACGTATCGGGAATGTGCTGACGAAAAGAGCGTGCGAGGGCATATTCAGGCGGAGCTACCCGTCGCGCCCCTATATAAAAGCGAAGAAGTTGTACTAGTTCATAATTATGTTAAAATCGTTCTTTTTTTAAATAATGGGGTTGGGAAGGAGTGAGGTTGGAAGTGGGGGGTTAACAACAGTTTTTAAAAAGTTGCGTACCCCTTGACAATGTCGTATTTTTACTGGTGTTATATTGCCAGACGCAATGACTTATAACAACATAAACATGTAAACACTTTTGCAAGCATGTATTCATGTGTGCGGTATTGATAAATTCCTCACTAGGATGACGTTAACTATATAATCTTTGGTACATGCACCAGAGTAAAACCAATTATCATTATTCACACTTTAAAACAATTTAAACCTATCAACACGAATATATGTTTATTGTTTTTAATGAATCTGTTTAATATTTTGTACATTAGGTGGGGCGTCAGTGGCCGAGTGGTTAGAGTCTCTGACTTGAAGTCACTTGCCCCTCTACGCTATAGGTTTGAGCCCTGATTGGAAAAAGAATCTATATATGATGAAGCTATCCAACTGACTTGTGGAACGTCGGTTGTTCCAGATGCCCGCCCGTGCATGAAAATTTATAAACATACAATTATTGCTCAATATGTTTTTTCTGCTGCCGGTGATAGGAACACAGTCGGAGTACGATGCACAGGGATAGGACAACATTGACATTGACAGTTGGCACTTTTTTGGTGTTTAAGATGAGTATGCGTTTTGATTCAAACTCTAACGTTAAAATCCAAAAAAACAAGCGATGCATGACACGACTGGGACTTGCAAAAAGCAACAATTATGATAATATATACAAAACACCATACACTCTTTATGTTAAACGTACCAATTGTTCACTTTAAATGGAAAAGAAGGTAGATTGTTTTTAACAGTATATAGAAAAAGTGTATAGTATACTATCATATATAGCGCCTACGTGGCCGGGTAAGTAAACGTCTACGTCTAAAGGTTATCGCCTCAAATCCCACTTGGGGCTCGGTTCTTTGCAGTATTTATTGACATTCACGTTAGCGTTCGTTTAGTGCTGTGTGGCGGCCGTAAAAGGTTGCCCCGATTACAAATCAGTTGTGTTATTACATACTAGTACTTTGGGATCGTCACACCCAATCTGTGTGGCTTTAATTTAAAGTAGAATATCGCTTAAGCCGGTGCCAGGAAGCTTGAGAGAGGTGTTGCACTTAACATTACCTCTCATGAACAAAATAAAGCCGAGTCTACGACTTTTATCTCTTATTTGTATTTGTTGCTTCCAAGGGATCCCCTTTTCAGTATTTAATGTCATTCACAATAGCGTTTGTTCAGTTTCTGTGTATTATTGATTTAAAAAAACGAGTTGGATAAAATGACAGGCTCTCAGGTTTCGAGGCTCTGCCGAGTATCCTATCTTTTATCCAACGAGTTTATTAAAGTCAATAATACACATTAAACTAAATTGAACGTTACTAACTTGCATTTTATTAAGTCAGATTTCAAATAATGATAACTAAAAAAACAAATGTCATGAAAATGAAACAACTTTATTCTCACTACATATTACTTTTCACAGTTTAGTCATTTAGTATATACGAATACTAGTTTCTGTTTTAGAAAATATTATAATTAGAATACCACTACAACTGGCATATATAAAAAAAAAAAAGAACGTTTTCATTCAAGTGTAAAAAATCGTAGTACAAAAACAAATATACATTAGAGTATATTAAGTAATAAAGTCATTGGCACAAAGTAAGAAATATAAGATTCAAGTTCAATGAAGGATGTCTAATAATGTTTTTCTGTATAGGTTAAACATGCGACTCGACGTCTTTTCAAAATATCGTACATTTATACTCATAAAAAGGTCATATTGTGCGCAAAATCCGACGAAAGATGAAGAAATTAAGTAGTAATTAAAAATTAATGTAAATATTTAAAGATAAAACTATTAAAAATAAGGGATGATATGGTATTAATATAAACTATATATGTAAATCAACAAATGCCCGTCAACGGGTATACAAACAAGTAAATATATATAAGAACACATTATAATGATTTATATAGTCTGATTTCTTTTAGGAAATCTAATTCAAGACTAAAATCTATAGTATCAAATAACTCTTTCATAGTATTAACATTGTAGTACCTTTGACGCATAAGATCAAAGTCTACACATTCCAACAAGATGTGTTTGACCGTTAACGGTGCAAATCAGGGTATACATTCTGGTAATCGCTCAGCTTGTAAGAAATATGAATTAGTATAATGTGTTTGCCCTATCCTGCACCGGGCTAGGACAACTTCTTCTCGACGAATGCGTCTAGTAGAAGAACGCCATTCTCCAAGTAACGGTTTAATTGAATGGATTTTATTGTTAACTGACAAATCCCATGCGGCTTGCCAAGAGTTACGAATAAACGTGTTAATACAACTTTTAAAATCAGTATAGAGAGGATCTTAAACGAGTTCCCATTTCATATAAGAATTAATAAAACGAGTTATGAATTATTTTAATTTTAACGAGCCTTTTGGCGAGTTCAAATTAAAAATAATTCATAACGAGTTTCATAAATCTTATATGGAATGGGAACGAGTTTAAGATCCTTTTTATCACATAACATTGCAATCAAATTAGTAAAAATTAATTCAGATGGACATAGAACCACCACGACGTCAGACACACTTTAGCGCCAAAACGTCATAAATATGTGACGTCGTAACGTCGCGTCTCACACATAACGTTGCGTATAAAAGAGTTCGTGTTTTATCTCTTTTCAAAATAGCAATTTACGCCAACGTTTTAACAAACCAACAACAATGTTTTGTATAAAGTGCATTATTTTTATAATCTGTCACAAATAATAAGTTTATGACTCAGATCTGGGTGAATTTTTAATGAATAAAATAGTTTCAGTTAATAAGCTTGCGTAGTGTTACAGGTTTAACTCAACCAATCAAAATCGTTCCAGGTTGTATTACACGTGTGTCATACAATATAATATTAAATGGGTGTTCAACACTGCTAACAAGGGACGTTATGTGAAAGGTAATTTAGCATTATATATATGTAAACATAATGCTGCTTTAGCAGCACTATCAACTCTATCATTACCACGTATTCCTACATGACTTAGAAGCCAGCAGGAAATAATGATATAAAAACTATAAGAGAATTGTACTTTTCTAAAAGCTGAAGCACAACTGGGTTATCATGTTTCATATTACTCAGTGTTTGAAGAGATGAAGGGAATCAGAAAAGATTACAAAATGGTCATCATCAGATTCCTGAATATAATTTAAGGCAAGTTCAATTGCCTTAAGTTCAGCTGAAAAGATAGAGGCCTTGTCAGGCAGGCGGCTCTATATGCTGTGTTTGTGAACAACAGCTGCTGCAGCTACCTTATCTCCATCTTTAGAACCATCTGTGTATATATGTTGAGAAAGTTACTGTATTTCGATTTAATTTCATTAAATTTGCTTTGAAAGACAGTAGGGTCTGTACTGGATTTGTTACTATTACAAAGATCAAAAATAATTGTTGATGTTTCCAAGTCCACGGCGGAATTTGTGGTACTTTTTACTTGGCAATCAAATTTAGGAAGTTGGTTATGTGTTGTAAACATTAAGTATTTTTTGTTTCATCGCGTGTTTCATTCATGATTCATTTCATGTTTGTTTCAAAAAAAATTTTTGATGAAAATTTAATGTTATAACGTATTGTTTTGTATGCTGCTTTTCCTGTTCGATTTTTATATCTATACTTACATTAGAAATTGCTTATGCAATAAAAAGGTTATTAAAATTGTATTGGGATATGCGCACTCGTTCTTCCTCTTATACATAGTGCGCTACTTGCGCTCGCTACTAAAGTCGCGCAATATCGTTACATATATTCCGATATACATGTAATAACCTATAATTAATACTTACAATTTTGTTTGAGTTTGTTGCTTCCCCTTTTCCGTATTTATTGACACTCACATTAGCGTTTGTTTAGTGCTGCGTGGCGGCTGTAAAACCCCACCCCAACTACAAATCAGTAGGGTTAATACGTACTGATTCTTTAGAATCATCAAGCCCACTATTTATGGCTTTAAAGTAGAATACCGCTTAAGCCGGTGCTAGAGGGCGTGAAAGGGGTTGCACCTTATATTACGTATCACGGAAAGACTCAGTAAAACCGAGTCTGCTACTTTTTTCTATTGTTTGTGTTTGTTGCTTCCAAGGGATCCACTTTTCAGTATTTATTACTATACTGAAAGGAAAAAGAAACGCAGGGTGCGTATTTCCGCTATATATTGCATATACTGCACACTTAATTCCATATATATTCCAATGAAATCCCAAGATGTTTTGTAAAAACAAAGTGCGGTTAGTTAGAGAAAGGACACAACTGTGATGTTGTTGACGTTTTAATCACAGTACACGTTGTAACAAGAAATTCATAAATGCTGAAGTTCCTCTTTGAAAAATTGAGCCAGTTCAGTACTGTATTTAATGTTAAATGATTGCAACATTTAAAGCTTAAGTTTGCTCACCTGATTGAGCCAAATGCGCATTCTGAGGATAATGAAACTTTAAAGGGGTAACCATTGGTGTCTTCAGTGCTGTTTAAACCTTCTTTCTAAAAGGACAGGCCTAATGTCGCCCTGTACCATTCGATTAGCAGTAGCATATTAAACATACAATATATAAACCGGAAATACGCACCCTGCGTTTCTTTTTCCTTTCAGTATAGTTGACACAATAATGATGCATATTTCAGGTCTGACAAAATTAACGAGAGCCAAGTGACAATAACCAGGCAACGGTATTTAAAGTGGTGCTGCAAACTGCTGGTGGAGGTGGGTTGATACGCCAACTAAGGTAGCCCTACAGCCGACACAGCAAAACCATTTAAAATTATAATAAAACCTGCCTTGCGGCCGTCAAAATCTCATAACTGTGTAACGTTTTGCCGATATACAACAATATATATTCGTTTTCTTGGGGCTTTCCTAGCCGTTAATTAGATACAAATATGTACAAAACAATGATTCTAAATATGATTCAAAAAATGTTTTTAGAACTCCAATCAATTGATTACAATTGTACGAGGCCACAACTACCTCCGGATTAATCAAGCGTTGTTAAAACACCCTCTCTATCATCGCTGACCTATCTATCGTCTACGAACTGGTGTTCTAGCCGCATACGTCTATAGCACACTTCTATAGCGGAAACATTTCTATAGCGCCAGCTCCCTTTAATACTACCTTTATCAAGGACGCTGTGCTTCTCAAGATCACTACAGGTGTGTCACACAGAACCCTATCAAAGAAGCGGGGGTTCCAATGACAGCTACATCTGCAACTCGTGCACAAAGCCCTATGCTAACATATACCCTCTCACGGAAGCGGGGCTTCTCGAGAGAACCCGGATATAATGTTTGATAGTGCATTTGGCCCAAAGTCCCAGCAAAACACAATCCGGCAAAATAGGAGCAGTATTTATTTACCGATGTTAACTTTCGGACAGTCAGACAAGAAGTGCCCAACAAGAGCTGTTGGAGAACTGCGCAGCTCGACTATTCGATTTTTCAGAGAATAATAAATTATATCGCCAGTATATACCATCAGGAAACAAGGCTAAAACAATGTGGGGGTGGGGTTGTGGGGAGGGGCGTGGGTATCACTTATGTGTAAGAAATGACCAAAACATCACAGAAATATGAAAAAAACAAAACGATTTTTGTTGAGTGGGGGCCGTGGGGTGTGAGTGTGGGGGGGGGGCGAGGGTGTTGAGGGGCAATGGCGGTGTGTGTGCGGTGGGGGCAACATAGCTATGTGTGTAAGAATTGATGAAAACAAAACAGAAATATGTAAAAAAAAAAAAATGTGTTTCGAGAGTGTGTGTTTGGGGTGGGGATGGGGGTAGGCAACATAGCAATAATATGTGTAAGAATTGACCAAAACAATACTGAAACATGTAAAAAATATGTTTCGAGTGGTGGGGATGGGGGCGGGGAAGGCAGAGGTGGGGCGGTGGGGTCATTTAGAGTCATATTCAACAACCAAACAAAAAAAACGTGTTTCGAGTAGGGGAGGGCGAAGTGGGGTGTATGGTAGGCGGTCGGAGGACGGGGTGGGCAACATAGCTATATATGTGCAAAAATTGAGCACAAGAACACGGAAATATATAAAAAAAAACGGCATGGGAGGTGTGGGGGAGGGGGAGCGGGAGATGCCACGCGGGGAAGGGGTGCAAGGAGGAAGGAGCCCATGCCCCAATATGGTTGAAGTATGAATAAAATACATAATGCTATAAGAAATCCCAAACCAAAATCATAGATATATACAATACTTAGATCTGCCTTTATTGCACATTTTATGGGCCATCACAATTTGGGTTCCATTGCAGAGACAAAATGACTTATGCAACCCTTTACAACATACTATAACGAAACCAATTCCCAATATTAGTTGTGCTAAGACAAGAAATGTAAGAGATTGTAAGAGACCTGTAAAATCAGAATTTGGGTTCCATGGGAGCCCAGGGGTTACAGGAACCAAAATTACCAAAGCAGCCCTTAAGATAAAGCTATCAGGAATGTTATAAGGACGCCCATGGCCAAATTTGGTTGTGATAGGATTAGAAATGTAAGAGAAATAGACATGTAAACACAGAATGAAGCGCTTTTTCCTTTTATACCAGACGACTCAGAGCGACTCTAGCAGCTCACCGATCTTTGGCGATGTTCAACGGAAATTGACGAACATTAATTTCATATAAATCATTTACATATTATAACTGTCTATACAACTAAATTAATGTCATGCTCATTAAAACGTATTCAAGCAATTTAGAGTCATATTCAACAACCAAACATACCTACAACTGACCTGTCTTGATAAAACGGTAAGTAATTGCTTTGTAAGCGGTTTGGAGTAATTTAAAACAAGGGAAGTAATCGTGTTAGAAAATACAATTTCACCACAATTGAAACGCTTGTTTTCGATAAAAAATTAAACAACGAACACGTCAAATATCAAATATATATAATTGAATAGGATGAAACACGTTGATGATTTCGGAGTATACTTGCATATGTCTGGGTCACATCAATATCAAAATGTCACTGTAATAATATTAGGAAAGATTGCTAGAAAAATCAATTGCATGATTTTACTTGATCTATTTGAAATTATGTTCATAATTTATGAACACAAGACAAATTGTTCTTTATTAAACAAATATAAACATGCTGATATAAGTTAGAGAAATTTACGATGAAACGACATTTAGTTAATGATGCTCTACCTATATCTTTTTGTCCACCAATTGATATAAACTTTACTTAATTGTAAAGAGGACTATGAAAAAGGTAAACGGCAATAATTTCACCCCATGTAATATGCGTTTTGCTGGGGAAAAACAGGATAGAAAATATCGTATTTTTGAAATTGTATTCGTAATTGTTTTAGACAAGCCGATTACGGAGATTTTCCGATCTTATTCGTTTACAATCGGAACTGCCTCGTCGGATTGGCGACGAGTTCCGATCGATTCGTTTACTATCGGAACTGGCCCGAGTATTTTGTTTTCGTTCAACTGGATGGCATTGCGCATGTCCGATAAAATCGTAAAAAACTCGTAGTTCTCCGGCAGGAATAAACGGCTGGGAAGCATGTTATTCAAGATATTGTTTTGATCATAATTAATAATTTACAGAACTGGAATACGAACCGTGTTGCTTCTTAGAATACTCATAAAATAGCTTTGCATACATATAAATGCAGTAATATTGAGTATTTAATATTTTACATTAAAAATCGCGTAGATATAGGTAGTGCCTCTTTAACCTATTATAAAATTACGAAGATAATAACTAGATAATAACTATTCTGTGGCGGAATCAACAACACGCAAACTCCCACTTGACCATTACGCGTATTATTATGCGGATATTTTGTTGCTGTAGAATATATTTTGTCTTTTTAACAATATGAATTTTCGTCATTCCTGAAGTTATTTTAAAACAAAGAAAAAAATAATTTAAATATAAGTTAAGAGTATACCTAAATACGTAGTTGAAATGTCATGCTGTCGTATACAAGTTATAATGACGTCATAAACAAACTAATTTCAACTGATAACACCAGTACCTAGCACGATATTAAACATCGGCAAACATTGATCACAACCTGTTCGGTTTAAACGATGTTTTATTTACAAATATGACAACATTCGCAACATCTCAATCACTTCTTTGAAGCATATCTCGATTGTATCTAGAAGGTGTCCGTATTGGTTACGCCATATTAGCATGGCGCGCCTGAGATTCCCGCCAAAAGAAATTTGCATTAAAAATCAAAGTTAACATTGGAGTTTTGCAATGTTATTCAGCCAATTGATCCATATTTGTTTTATTTACATGAAAACAGTAACAAAACCCCCATCACATAGCAACAGTGTACTATTTGCTGTCCCACTGCATTATGGCTGACAAAATGTCACGATTTTGAACATACCGAAGCGACTTTTCCCAAATGATAATACAACAGGAGGAGAAACACGTCATAACATGAACGGAAGTAAGCGAACTATATTAAGAATAAAAAAAACTTTAAACGTTAACACATATTGTTTTCATTTTCATACCACTTTATTTTTTCAACTGCGTTTATTTTCAGACAATTTAATAGCAATTAGATAAGATTATACATGAGCTAAAATGTACAATGGTACTTGATTAATTTAAAACGCATGAGTTTGACTGTGTATAGCGTTGTATACGAAGAAGAATTATTAAAGTCCGTGATCACCACTTGACCCAATTCATTGATGTCATCTTTTCTGGATTTCAAATTTGTCAGATTATCTGAAAAAGAAAAAGAGATTACAAAATAGTTCGTTGAACGTTTTCTTGTACAGATATTGTACAACCAAATTTGTGAAGTGCCATAAGAAAAGATTTTCTTTGTTTAATCATGCTATTCAATAATTGATTAATAGTCCTTCTCTGAACATAAAACATTAAACATTTGATGCGGATGTATGTATGTACATTCAAACTGACTAAAATACCTTCTAAAATGTGACACACGTGCTATATTCAAGCATGTCTAAGACAGTGAACGGAAGTTTGAGCAGCGTGTCTGAAAAACTACTCATCAACTACCTTCGTAATCCCGAAGTAATATGGGAGAGGGAATGGATGATACAATTTAATGTTTACAAATCATGCCAATTATTGCGATTAATCCTACACCAACTCCCAAGAAACTACTGCTTACAGTACATTAGTTCGCCTACGAATAGAGTATGCATTCAACCGTTTATACACATTAGGACTGTGGGCAGTACCGATAGAAAGAACGAAAGCACATTTTGCTCACTTGAATGCCATTAATTTCTTAATGACAGAAGGCTGTTTACTTGTAGACGGATGAGACGTTGTATGTCATATAATTATTAAGCGTATTTCCTTTCACACAGTAAAATGAGATATTTTCAGATGTTTTCCTGTGATTAAATAAATGTTGGCAAGCATGGTTATCAAGACGAAGAAGACCATACTTACGGACACGTGAAGGTGTGATGGCTGAAATATGGGTCATTGTCCCTAGCGTATGCACAGTCGCGTACACAATCTGCGAACCGACTACAATCAACATGACGAACAAAAAAACCAGGATGGAACAATCTTTTCACAACATGCACGGCGTCTAACTTTTTTCTTCCACTCATTCCCAGAACTTCGCCTACTCCCGCATCGTCTCTGTATTCTTTCTCCATCGGATACGCTAATGTGGATATAATAGAAAGAGAACCGTTACAGATAGTTTGTTCTACTTCCAAATTGTACTGAATACTCAAATATTACATTTTTCACGATGGGCGCAATGTTAACAACTTGTGTTGAAATGACAATATGAAAAATTAGTATTATACAATTGGTCATAATAGGTACCATATGCTAACCACTTACTAGGTACCATATGCTAACCACATAATATTTTGGTAGGAAAAAGATACATTAAAAAAGTATTGCCAATTAACAACTTTTTTTTCAAAACGTCTGTACTGTTGGCAAATATCGCATACTTGAAAATAATGAAATAAAACTCATATGTCACCTTACTTGTGACAGTTATAACCCTAACATTTCTTAAAATGCATGGGTTTTAAACAAAAACATCCGACTTTTTCCTGTACTTTTAAGTTCTGCATAACCATTTTTATTATTTGAATGGATTGATTTCACGTGTGAAAAAATGGTATACACTCAGTTATAAGTTATTTATTACCTTTTAGGCAGACATTTACACTCCGTATGAAATCGGTCAATACATAAAACGCGTCTCCACGAAAACGACCAATATAATTCTATAGCATCGTTGAGACACTGTGACATTACACTGTGACATTTGTCACAGTGTCTCAACGATGCTATAACTGTATATAGTCTGTTTTCGTGTAGACGCGTTTTACGTATTGACCGAGTTCATACGGTGTGATTTATGCGCTCAGTATGAAACAGCTCTAGCAGCTAAATGTCTCACTAAAGAGTTATGTCCCTTGCCAGGCACGGTTGGAACTTTCTTGCGAATAAAACCAATTGAAGATCTGTGTTATTCGGTTCTTGTTTATTTCTTAAAATATGCATTATAATGTAGAATTGTTGCAATAAAAACAGAATCCAACATGGCTTATGCATTTGCACTATGTAACGCAAAGCCAATGTGCGAGTTATAAATTTCGTATAAAAACCTCCGATTTTTAACGCGACTGACTAGATCCACCGCACGTGCATTTTAGCTAAACGTGTCATCGAGAGCCTTCACTCCATGAAAGCAAAATGGATGCGTCCCCAACCCCATTTTACCCGAATTGGGATGAAACCGTTTTTGTGGGTGATCGCAACTTTAAAGTTATCGATATCTTTCGACCCACTCCCAAGGACGTCTTGCACTACAAAGTACAGGACAAGGCAATAGAGAAAATAGCCACAGTCTTTAGGACATGCTGGGTCCGTTGGACTGGGAACGGATGTAATATTCTATGACTTTAGGAGAGCATTTGACACATTACTACATAACAAGTTACTGACTAAATTAGAAGGTTATGGTATTGTAGGGAAGGTTTTGGGCTGGGTGAAAGACTTCCTGCGGGACAGATATTAAACGGTGGTTAGTAAATGGAAATCACTCAAAATCCGAAAATGTATACAGCGGGTCACCTCAGGGTAGTGTGTTAGGTCCCACCCTTTTCCTTGCAAGCTATTTGCAGACGATACTAAAACATGTTCAGTCATAAGATTCCCAATAAGACAGGGATATATTACAAAGACCTACTGACAATTTTTGTGACTGGTCAAAAACTTGGGATCTAGAATTTAATTCAAAACAAGGGGTCAATGACCTTGAAGCTCTACTGATAAGTTTTAACAGCTAGATTAGCATTCCTGTGAAGTTTCATGGAGTAGTCGCTAACAGTTTTTGCTATATAACTCTATGTAAACAAAGATGGCCGCGGCAGCCATGTTTAAAGTCGAATTCAAACAATTTTCAAACGGACCAATATCATGTCACGCTGATTATTTTAGAAAAAAATCCCTTATCAATATCACTTATAGTGTTTTTCAAGTAGTCGCTACGAATTTGTTTTTTGAGCCGTGGCGGCCATCTTGAATTATCGGCCGACCTGAAATGTTGCTAGAATCAACTAGCTATCAAGAGCAACATTCCTGTGAAGTTCCATGAAAATCCGTCAAGTAGATGCAGAGGAGTAGCCGCTAAACCTTTTTACTATATAACACTATGTAAACAAAGATGGTAGCTGACAGTCATGTTTAACGTTGATTTAAAGTGATTTTCGACAATGACCAATCTCATGTCATGCTGATCGTTTTAGAAAAAGTTCCATATTAATATCACTTATAGTTTTGAGGAAGTATTCGCTACAATATTGTTTTAAAATCTATATTTAGCCGTGGAGGCCACCTTGAATTTCCGGCCGGCCTGAAATTTTGCAAGGATAAACTAGAAATCATGAGCAACATTCCTGTGAAGATTCATGAAATCCGTCAAGTAGTTTCAGACGAGTAGTCGCTATCAATTTTTACTATATAACTCTTTTGTAGATAAAGATGGCCGCTGGCGGCCATGTTTAATGTCGAATCAAAATAATTTTCAACAAGGATCAATATCATGTCATGCTGATCATTTTAGAAAAAGTCCTATATCTATATCATTTATAGTTTCCAAGAAGTAGTCACTACGAACTTGTTTTTTAAAAAATCTAGTTTTAGCCCTGGCGGCCATCCTGAATATTCGGCCGACCTGAAATTGTGTTTGGATCAACTAGACATCAAGAGCAACATTTTTTTGAAGTTTCATTAAAATCCGTCAAGTACTTTGAGACGAGTAGTCGCTACAAATTGTTACTATATAACTCTTTGTTAACAAAAAACAAATATTTACTATATAACTCTATGTTAACAAAAATGGCCGCTGGCAGCCATGTGAAACGTCGAATCAAAATGATTTTCAACAAGGACCAACATCATGTCATGCTGATCATTTTAGAAAAGTCCCATATCAATATCACTTATAGGTTTCAAGAAGTACTCGCTACAAACTTGATTTTTAAAAACATATTTTTAGCTTTGGCGGCCATCTTGGATTTCTCATCCACATGAATATTTGCTAGGATCAACTGGACATCATGTAGTTTCAGAGGAGTAGTCGCTACAAAAAAAGTTTACGGACGGACAGATGGACGGACGGACGACGGACTCCGCACCACGACATAATCTCTGCTGATCTTTGATATGAAAGACTGGGAAAATCGAAAGGACTTGATTACACATGTTTCCGAGGAGAAGCATCTGGGAGTGATAGTTGGCAATAATCTCACCTTCAACACACACATACCCTCCAAAATAGTCTTAGCAAATAGAAACATGGGAATACTTATGAGAAGTTTTACATGTCTAGACAAACATATATTTTTGAAACTATTTAAAGCTTTAGTAAGACCCCATTTAGAATATGCCAATACAATTTGGTCCACGTACTTAAAAAAGCACCAAATCGCTATAATAGAAAATGTTCAACGTTGGGCGACAAAAATGCTATCGTCTTTCAACAACCTAGAACATAACGAAAGGCTAAGATCCCTAGATATTCCTACACGTCAATACCGAAGGTTACGTGCAGACATGCTCCAAGTCTTTAAGATCCTTAGAGGATTCGATATCTCATGAATCCAAAACTGTATTCCTTTAGCAACATATACTAGAACGAGAAGGAATACCCTAAAACTTTAAATAAAACAAGCCAGAACTGAACGCAGAAAAATTTCCTTTAGTATTAGGGTATTTGAAGATTGGAATTCCCTACTGACTGTGTTGTAGAAGCACCGAGTGAGAATGCCTTTAAGAGCAGACTAAACAAACATTGGCATAACAATCAAATACAATTTGATGCTAGTTGTTTCCCAAGCCTGCGCAGTAGACACTCTCGACCGTCTAACCACCAAACAGATGAGCCTCAAGCCACAGTAACTTCCTGACCCAGCGACATATATGCAAGTCTTAGTAGAAGGCGAGTACTCGGTCCCAGTCACAGTAGATCTCCCTGAATCCGTTAAATCACAAGCGCGTTTAATCGCGGATGACTGCTTCCTCTACAGGGTCATAAAAACAAGAAAGGACCATTTTATACTCCAAGACGACTTGAAGGCGTTAAAAGATTGGGCTCACGACAGGGGCATGCAGTTTAATGCCAAGAAGTGTTATATGATGAGCGTTAACTCGAAATCTTCTAACTTCTACTCCCTAAATAATCAGATCCTCCAACAAGTCAAGGAAAACCCCTATCGCAGGGTAACCATATCGACCTGAAGTTTATCCTTGGATGTGGGATGCGCACGAGTTGAACATTATCAATACCAAGAACGTAGGCCCACGGTTGCGATGATAATTCCAGCCCCAAACTACCAGGTTTCGATCTTGCAGAATAGAAACCGGCTGGAAATATTTTATTGTTTTATCCGCAGTGAACGTTTATCAACTTAATACACTATTATTGAAGACATAAATGTAGATTTTTTTTGGAATCTGGAATTAGTACAAACTCACGGCGTCCTCTTACCCGGTAATTGCGTTTTTCATTCATTACTCACTTTAAAGTGTCACATGAAAATCTTTCGGTTTTTATTAGCACCTCGGATTTAAGAAATAAAATATTGTCAGCAGGTTTATATCGTCGCAGATCAATATCAAACATTGTTTATTAATACTCAATGTTGATTGGTTATTAAGGGGTTATTAAATTAAGAAATAAAAAGTTTACTTAACTGCTGGATTCGATTATAGGGAAATCCTTCAAGAGATGGTAGGGATGTGGTTATTTTCACGAATGCGAGTGAGTGCAAAAACTAAACATGCCTACTTTTGTGTGAAGGATGTCCATATAATTGAACCTAGCAGTTAAATAATCTACTACATCTTAAATCACTTTGTGTATGATTTCAAGCGCAATGTTTTGTTTCATTTAATGTTATCGGCGGATGACGTCGACGTCAGCAACACTTTACTGACATCATGATTCAACATCACAGTTACCTTTCTTTGTGTTCTGAGCTAGTTATTAATATTAAGCGATTATAATATATTTTTCACTGAGAAATCCTAATCTTTCACCCATGAAAATGTTATATATAAAAACACAAATGTAGCAAGTTTAGATTGATTGTCTCTGTACCTGGTGGGCTGTACTTGAAGATCATCGAAACCATTTTAAACGTCAAGGCTGGCCCACCAGGTATTGGGACAATATAAACCCACTGGACATATTTTATTTCTTAAACCAAGACCAAACGAACGGCTATACAATATAGCGCATTATTATCATGCTTATAAACCAATTTCACTCTCCAACCCAGAGAAGTATAATGAAGTAACATTGCCGTGTTTTCCTTTAAAAAAAGCAATGTTTGTTTTTATTAAAGTTTGAAAAGAAAGTGTTGCTTTTTCTTCATAACTTTTTCAATAGTGAAATTTCTATCATGATCTTATTTTCCAGAATGGTTATTTGCAAGAAAACAATGTACAGATTTTGCAAGTATATCTGATGCTCGGCTGAATGTTTTTTTGCGGAGGTTTTATGTGGAGGCTCGAACAGCAAGCGTGAACCATATTCGCGAAGTGCTCTGTTAGGAATAAGAGCTGCCATAAACAGATATTAAAGACTGCCACAATATGAGCGCATTATAGACTTAAGCAAACATGACAACTTCCAAACAAGCAATTAAGTACTTAAGTTACGTAAAATGAATAAGCGAGCTGGCCTCGATAAAACAGTCCATAAAACAGCTATTGATGGACCAGACATGCAAAAAATGTATGACTCTAGAACCTTAGGAAATGGCAATCCTTTATCATTGCAAAGAAAGGTGTGGTTTGAATTGACCGTAAATTTTGCACGCAGGGGACAGGAGGGTTTCAGAAATTTGAAAAGATACTCTTTCGCGCTTGAAGTTGATGCACAAGGTTGCAACTATTACTACAAAACGTTCAACGAAGTAGATAAGACAAACCATGGCGTTGACTCTCGCGAATCGAACAATTCAAACAGAATGCTCTCGCGAATCGAACAAATCAAACAGAATGTACGAAACAAAGGATGACACTGTAAACTGTCCTGTATCAAGCTTCACAAAATACAAAGTTAAATCCCAAAATTAACCACTTGCTTCAAAGGCCTTTGCATAAATATGTAGATGATCGTAGTCCCTTTTGGTACTCTAAAGTTCCATTAGGCCACAACAAACTGTCACAGATGATGATATATCTACAGGTGGTAAACTAAGCACTTGCTACACAAACCATTGTGTTCCTGCCACATGCTGCACAGTTCTTGGAGATAAAGATATGACAGCTGCGAACATTATGTCTGTCCCTGGGCACCGTAATTAAAAATCATTACAATCATTGCTGGCCCATCAGTAGAGCCGAGGAGAGGGATGAGTAACATATGATACTGCAACGTAAGGAAACAGGTTCTACTGTCCCGAAAGTGTCATTGCCTCCATTCAATTGGTCGGACTCCAATCACTCGGCCGGCATTCCGTCGGCAACTCAATGTCTGCCTCTGCCTCAAGCATCGTTAGATTCAGCAGACACATGCTTGCCCGATAATCCAGCGACAACCTGTTGGCAAAGAAATAATAGAACTGTCAACTTAGAATCATCGCCAACAATTCAACTGGAACGTATGGGACTTTTTCAATTGCAAGAAGATAACATTTCAAACCCAAGCTTTACAGATAACATCAACTCTTATAGTAGTAAATGACATAATTTTGCCTACTGACAGACTTCTGAGAGCGGTAGCTTATGTCCTGATTTTGGGAAAAACAGTTAAAAATTGAACAAATATCGCTGAAAACTTTAGATTGTTTTAAAAAATAATGTTTGATGCATTTCAATGTATATTCATGTTATTAAAATATTCTAAATACTTGTTCTTATAGTAAACACATGGTTTGTAGCGATTGCTTTATTTTTACTACAAGATTCTGGGTGAAAACCTCGGATTTTATTAAAAAATCAATAAAAACTGGAATAATTTTATATAAAAAAATTTAGACTGTTAATGTATTTATGAAAACATATTTTTGTTTTGATATTAAATATAACTAATCTTCTTATACTTTCTACCAGTTATCTTGTAGGATCTTTATTTCGCACACAACTGTGTGTCAAAATTTCCAACGATAACTAATATTGCTGAAAACTAAAGTTCATTTGGCGCAAAAATCATAATATGGTATTTGATGAAGGATTATTAATTTGTTTCAAAGTATTTGGCTTGCAATAATTTCAAATTTCATAGGCATGACTTTAACCGTGCCACAAAATTAAACGAAATGCTTTTATTATGTGGATTCTTTCCGGGGGAAAAAACATGCTACAATATATACAGAAGTCGATCTATATGTTTTGCGCACAACGAGAATATGGACAATTCCGGAATTGTTCTGCACAAAGTAAGCATTTTTAACATGCGCGACATTATCGGAATTCTCCAAATGCGCGGTATAATTCCGGAATCGTCCGTGTAGAGTAGGAATTTGGACAAACTATGTGTTAGTTATAATACTGACGGTTAAGGCCTTCATTAATGCTGGAATAACTTGTGGCTCAAACCTAAAATAAAAGCTATAACGTATGTTGAATGTGCAAGTATACGCATGATGAAACGTTTGTTTATCTCCTCATTTTCTATCAAGTATATTAATATCCACTATTTATTATGTATCATTCATATATGCAAATGTCATTACTAGCAATACCATAAACTGGTAATTTATTCTCCACGGTCTGTGCAAATTATCGTTTTTAGTACACTTGGCAGATGGACAGGTGTTCTGTACAATAATACAATTTGATATTAAATATATACTGAAAGGAAAAAGAAACGCAACTCGGGAATTTCCTCTATATATTGTACGTACAATATTCTGCTGTTAATCGAATGGTACATGGCAAGGTAAAATCTGTACTATCGGAAAAAATAAAACAACACGTAAAACAGCAAATAGTATTCCTTCAAAGTTTCATTATTGACAGAGTACGCGTTTGGCTCAAGCATGTGATCAAACTTAGGATGCAACATTTTGTAAGTTAAATTCAGTACTGAACTGGCTCAATTTTTCAAAAAGAAACTTCAACAATTATGAATTTCTTGTTACAAAGAGTACTGTGATTAAAATGTCTACAACAAAACTGTTGTGTCCTTTCTGTAACTATCTGCAACTTTCTGTTTATACAAAACATCTTGGGATCTATTTGGAATATTATGTGGAATTAAGTGTGCAGTATATAAAATATATAGCGGAAATACCCGTGTTCAGTTTCTTTTTCCTTTCAGTATATTTATATATACCTTATCAGTATATTATTTCAATAAATATGATTAAAACATGCAAATGCAATTAGTAGTAGTAGTGACATAACACCAGCTGCATTTATTGAACAACTGGGGTGTTTGTTATTTGGCAGATGTTCAATATTTTGTATATACAAGTTCATACGAAGGAATATGGCACACAAACCAGAGTCCAATGTTTGTATAAAGAAATCAAAGGAACATTTCTAAAATATCTTTAATATGGAATGCCCAATTTGACCCGTTATTAGAAAAATTATCGTCTGCGTTGCGTTTATTTCTTTCTTTATTTTTAGCCGGATTACGTAGCAATTCCAGGCTGATAGTTTGGCGATTTCCGTCAGTCTGTCTGTCTATCTGTCTGTCTGTTCTTTCGTCCGTCCGTCTGTCTACAAGTTTTGGTTAAAGTTTTTGTTTTTCCTAATTTCTCAAAAACGAATTGTCGGAAAGCTTTGAAACTTGGCACACATGTTCGTTGTCATTACACACTGGTATATAACAAGAAACACAGCTCTGTCATGTATTTTACTTGAATTATCCCCCCACCCCCACCACATACTGTTTACTTAGAGTTTTCAGTTAAAATGGTGAATTCGCAATCTGGCGTTTTCACCGCTGTTGACGCTTCACTTGTTTATATTTTCTTAGCCATAATGTATCCTTATTTCAATATTTATAAATCCGCGCTTTACAAATTGCTTCAGGGCTTCAAATTCTTTTCTCAATAATTTAGTTCATGTTATTCATTTACCAAACAAAACTATGATTTTTTTTCTTAATATTTTATCAATTTATAACAGACGGGTGAAACAAATAAGCAAATGAAATTAGAAATAAATATGTTTCAAAACACTGTATTCCTTTTCAAATCCCAACACAATTTCGTACTTTGCGCAAAATATTCTCAAATTGCATATATCGATTAACCCCTTGCGCAATTCCGAAAGCGGAGAATAGTCCTGCCCAATTCCGAAATCGTCAGGCATTTTAAGAATTCTTAATGTGCGCATAGCGGTTCCGGAATCGTTCATATTCTCACACTGAGTATAACAAATACACTAAACAAAATTCCTAATTACTCACTATTGTATCAACTAATTTTCTTATTTTAAATAAATAAATGTAAAATATATAGTTTTTGTTTAAATAGTTACATATTTTGAGAGTTTCCCTCCTTTTATATGAACACATGAAATGTGCTGATGAAACACATATTACCAGGAATCGAAGCCCGCTTATTAAGATATAAACTGCTTAACACTGGTAGGAAATAATATAAAAAAAACATTTGACCCATTTACTGCAGATGTTCGTCTATAATAAAATGAAACAAGGTTAATCCTAAATCACCTGATTTTAACTGAATATCATTTGAAATTCAAGTAACTGTAAAGCAGCGTTAACATTGATAATCAATCAAGCAATGATCATTCTGACGACCTATTGGTATTGATGACTTTGAAATGGAAGATCACGACGACTAAAGTGAAGCAACAGTAACATATTTGTGTTTTGTATCTAGTTTTAACTCAATATAGTATCATGTTATTTAAATAATACAACTTGTGAATTATATCAATCTTTTGTGGAAACTACCGAATAAGCCATAGAACGAAACCATTCTTCCATTGTGGACGCGTGGATTTAAGTCTTATTTTGAATAATTAGTTGTAACGGTGGTGTTGACTAGAGCTAACATCTGGTTTTGACAGTCTACTTCACATGCACATTTGTATGGACATCAACTTTTGGTAGCCCGCAGGCTCCGGGCATGTGCTATGTCGGACCCTGTGCTTGATAATGATAATATGCCAAGCTTCTAGCTGTGGGTAGGCATAAGAAATACAACATCTCTAGCAGGTTTATATTGTCAATACCTATTGGATCACTGAAACCACAGCATGCAGATAGATTTAGAATCTCAGGGCTGACCCGGATACATGTTCTGTACTTAAGTGTAGTCATCGTTATGTTTTTTATAAAAAACTACGGTTGCGCAGTGAGGTTTACAACCTTACTAGACTCTATGTCCACCGCCATATGCATGGCATCTTCGGGATGATCTATTATGTACTATTAATTTTATGAATATTGAGTTCTGCTAAACCCGGGGCTAGAGGGCGTGTGAGGTATCTAGCATATTTCACTACCGTTCTTGAACAGTCTCAATCAAACCGAGACTGCAATATTTCGTATGTGTCGTGTTCGGCCGTCTCCAAAGTATACTCTCATACTCTTTACTAACATTTAATTTGGTTAGACTGTACTGTACTATAGATCTATGTCATTTCCAATTACTTTCTCCTAATCACATGTAATCACTCGATATATTATTGTTTACCTTTACTACAATACAAAAGAAAAAAAGTTCATACTATCATACATGTATATGTATGTTTGAATCGTTGATATTTCTGCTCAAGTTTGGGCTTTTTTAATTAAATAAACAATTCGTATTGAATATTTAATTTTTGCTGATGTATTTGTTTTTCTATTGATAATCATGATAATGGCGTATTTCCCAAATGTACCTCAGTAAAACTATGACCATGTTTATGTAGACAAAAGGCAGTTATGGTAGTAAATGGTATGAATAAAAGAAAACATATGTTATTTTACCTGTATATCTGTTTTTTTATTTCCTTTCTTAGTCCAATAAACGACTAAACAACCGCTTGTCGTGACACTGTCGGTAATGATCTCGTGCAGGAGAACATGTGGGCCATGATGGCTCTTTGTCAGTTTAGGCCTACCAAGTTTCGGCCATATTTTCAAAAGAAATCAGTCCCATTTTATGAAATACAGTACACCGAGTGTTTAACTATAAAGCTTTTAAAGTATCCAGCTAACGTCCATGCCACTGTGTTTGAATATATTTAAAAAGCTAATGTTTTCATGTTTTAGTCGAAGAAAAAAATTGTAAAAGAACGTCTCCAACTTTGTCACATCAGCCTCGTTGCCAATAACACCCAATATGTACTGGCTGAAACACACCCGTTGGTTGATGAACATTTACAGGAGATATATACTTACTCCCTGACAATTATGAGGAGAATTTAAAGTGTTAAACATTATGAAGCTTACACTTTCATACAAAACAGAGACATACACACAATTGGCTATGTTAAATAAGAAATAAAACATTTCTAGCTGGTAAATATTGTCCCAGATCAATACCTGGTGGTGGGACCTGAAGTTTATCGAAACCGCGGGCCTTCGGCCTGTGGTTAGTCCCGCCCACCAGTTATTGATATGGGACAATATAAACCCGCTAGAAATGTTTTATTTAAGAAATAGCATATTTCCACGAGTTTATATTGTCCCAGATAAATACCTGGTGGACGGGACTTGAAGTTCATCGATACCAAGGGCCGCATGCTCGCGGTTTCGCTGTGTTTCAAGAAATATAAAAAGATCGGACAGGGAAAATAGCATTCAAGGAGGACAGTAAACCACAAAACACAGAAACAAACACGCAAACAGACAAACAAGAAGGCAAAAGCAATAATAAATGCAAACGACATCACAAACACAAAAAGGGTTGACAATAGGGCTACCGCCTTGGAACGGTCAGTGGCAAAGTAGACCACTGGGGGTTTAAACCGGTTCTAGGGTGCACCAAACCTCACACTTACCCTACTGTCATCCCATTAAAACAGGACAGTGTAAATAAAGAAATCCCCGCCATGATCTAATCTCTAACCAACAAGGCAGCATCAATAGGCAATATAAGTAAAACACAAATATGCTCGTGTAAATATAATACAAAAAAGAAATAGCCTAGAAAGCCACAATGAAGGTACTCAATGACTTTGCAGAAGCCAGAGCAGTAAGAGAATAAACCATTAAGGGCACGACAAGAAAGATCATGGACAAACATCAAACGCCACCGTCCCAATGGGCTTTAGGTAGGCGTCATCATAGGGTCCACAGCCTGTCCGGTCATCGTACAATTAAAGAGGAAAGCATAGTGGCGAACTGTAAAATAGTCCACCACCAAGCATGCAGTACGTTGCAAAATGATAGGGTCATAACCTCTTTTGATATATTAACAAGTTTAACAAAGATAGTATGAAAGTGATCATGACCTAGAATCTTACGAAGTTTATAAATCACATCACCATAGAAGTCAGGTTGTGATAGTCCTTGTCGCAGAAGAGTCCTTAAATTACTTTTATATTTGGCAAGAAGATCAGGGTTACGATAATAAAATTTTGCAAAGGTTTTACGAAGTTTATGGTAACGGTAACCCTGATTGAGTAACTTTTTAGTTATACAAAGATTACGAATATTAAAGTCCTCAACTCGAGTACAAGCTCTAGAAAAACGAATAAGTTGAGACACATATACCCCATAAGATGTTCAAGTCCCAAATATAAATATACAATATAAACCTGCTGGGAATATATTATTTATTAACTGACATGGGTTTTTATGTCTCATGATAAAAAAAGTGTTAGAGACTGAACAAAATACAAACATATTCTCAATTCTTACATTTATGCACATCTCTCAATATCAAACGAAAAACCATATTTAGCTTTATCCCAATTAAATGTGCTGTTGGATCGTAACGTCGCTTAAAATAACGCATTCCACTGTATTGTTGTTTTGCATCTGACGTTTAAAATGATGTCTCAACGGTTAACCTGTTTTGTCTGGCACTTAAATGACGTCTTAACGGTTAACACACCTGAGTTCAGAGATATCGAATAAGAATTTTAAAACCTAGCCTATGACTAATCAGCATTTAGTATTTTGATAATCCATGATATATTGTTCTGCATAAATAGTGTATTAAACATGGTCCTACATCTCAGGAAATATAAAAATACACTTACCTTGCCCTGTGACTAAAAACAATGCGAAACAGCCAATGATGAAGATTAACTTGATCATTTTTTCTGCTTTTTCCTTCAAACTCAACGTAAGGTACAGGAATATCACAGAGACTAAGAATACGCGCCTGCGTCCGTTGTTTTATAGAAAATATCTGAAGTGGTTTTTGGTTCAAAATGTAAACGTGTTATTTAGATATAAATTATCTGATTGGCTGAAATGTATCACTATATTGTAGCATTTGTTTACATAGCATAATACGCTCCATATGACGCATCACTCAGCTTTTTTAAATCATTATTAAACACGTCGATCTGGTTAAAGCGACTGTTACACATGTTTTGTTAGATGCAGGTAAGGATATTGAAGCGCTTTTAAGAACAAATTAAGAAGTGGTGTTCCCACGGGTTATCTCTTGGTTTAATTAGTGCATGAGACGTTGATGTACTAAGAATGTGTAACGGGTGGTGCGTTGCAGTCCATTACCTGCTCCTCTAGCGGCGGTGAGATGGAGGTACTGCCAGGAGAATGATCCGCCTAAGTATGCAAAGGATGTGATATGCTGATATGTTGTTCCCCTTTAACCCATTACATACGAATTACAACTAAGGGAGACATCATCACAAACTCACTGACGGTAACGTAAAATGTGTTGTTGTTTTCAACATTTGAGTTGTTGCCTGATACACTTACGCATTCCTGAAATCAAAGACGCACACAGACATCGAATACTACGTCTTGGATAGACGCACAAAGACGCAGAATAATCGAAATTTTCACCGTTTTTGCACGCATATGACTTCAAGAGTGCAAGAGTGTATCAGGCAAAATTGTGGACGCAATCGATTTTGAGTTAATGGCAGTTTGTTTTTAACGGTATATCGCAGTATAACGTATGGGATGGTGAGTTGTCTGTCGTCCGTCCGTTAACTTTTGACTCGTTAACATGATAGGGCATTCATTTGATCTTTTTCAAACATTACCAGATTGCTGATATCAATGAAAGCTCGGACGAGTGGGAAAATCAACCAGTTCGAACCAGTAACACCGAAGTTATGGCCCTTGATAGCCATATTTTTCCTCGGTACCACGATAGGGCCTTCATTTTTCATATGATCTTTACCAAGCTCTTCCACATTATTGATATTAATAAGAGCTAGGATGAATTCGAAAACCAGCCATATCCTGCAATTTACACCGGAGTTATGGCATTTTATTTTCTGAAATATGCTATAATTTGGCCTCTTTAACACGATAGGGCCTTCAGTTTTCAGCCAACAATACTCTACCAGATTATTGATATCAACGAAAGCTCGGACGAGTTCGAAAACCAGCCAGATCGGACCATTAACACCGGAGATATGGACCTTTATTTTTTTTTTAATATGCAATATGCTATATTGGGAACTTGAGTCAAACTCATGGTTTCCGCTCAATAACTTTTGTTAGGAATGTGGTGTTGCGATAAAACTTGCAGGGTAGATAGATTATGTGAAAAAACGGTTGAGATTGCATTTGTAGATAGCTTATGTGAACAGGAAGTTTGGGATTGCAATCGGGGTCACTGGGTTCAAGGTCAAGGTCACTATTACTAAACACAGAAACATGTTTCCGCTCAATAACTGTTGTTAGGAGTCAAAGTTGACATGCCCTCTTAGGAGTAACTTCGAGCACAACGAATGTATTTATTGCCTCACACGTGAACACGTCTAGACCAACCATATCAGCGTAATAGTGTAGAATAAATATGACTACTGAGGAGGATGTTGTTTCCTTGCATATCACTCGGTGCTCCACCTTCAAGGCTGGTGAAGACGAAATTCAAAACAAACTTCCAAATATGTACTGAATTCTAAAATTACATAAACAGCCTTATACATGTTATATATGTATTTCTAATTCTAGTGCCTGCACCACGAACATCTCCAATATCGTAACTTCTTGTATTACTGCCGTTAACGATCACGTTAAAAATAGTGCGCTAATGCTTTTGACAACTCTGTATTTTAGTCAATTAAAAATTCAGTAGTTAATCCTGATAAAATGAGCAATAAACGACAAGTTTTATCTATCAGTACATGACTTTTCACAACTGTATACAACCTTGCCATATCACTTTATAAAAGACAAGACCAGGCGCCTCCGTTGATTTGAGGTTCAAATTAACGACGTTGCGTTGTAAACATGCTCGCCTCTCACCGCTGCGGCTAGCGGGAGGTATACAGTACTGAGTCTACTCAGGAAAAATGGGGTGTTCTGCCTCAACCCCAAAAACATCGACCGTCATATATTGCCTAAATTGTGTTGAAATGGGTAAAACACTTGTTATTCAAAACGAACTTCAAAACAAGATCTTATTCAAAACAACTTTCGCGAGAGAGAAAAAATACATATTCGGCCTGTAATCCCAATCTAGGGAAAGGTGTTGCACTTTATATTACCTCTCATGAACAGAATCACCGATTCTGCTACTTTCCTCACTTTTCGTGTCTTTTGATTCCAAGGAAATCCCTTTTCAGTATCTACTGACATCCCACAAGCTTTAAAGTATAACACCGCTTAAGCAGGTGCTAGTATGTATAAGAGGTGTTGCACATTATATTACCTTTCATGAACAAATTCAATATAAACGAGTCTGCTACTTTTCTCTCTCGTGTATGTTTGTTGCTTCCAAGAAATCCTCTGTTCAGTATGTACTAAAATTCACACTAGCATTTGTTTAGTGCTGTGTCGCGGCCATAAAAAATGAAAACACGACATATTAATGAAACAGACAGACGGCCAATCAGCATGATCAGAAGCGACATCACCTGGAATAACACCCACATCTGAAACAAAAATGTTGAAAGTCGGAGTGCCACAAGGATTAGTGTTGTGTCCTCTTCTTTTTGTAATTGATATAAATGATATTGTCGAAAACATGTTAAGTATAACTCGTCTTTGGACAACTCTTTTTCAATTTCACATCTAGCATAGACGGTATGGAAAGTATTTTCATAGAGCGTTATTATTCATGAATATAGAAATTCAGATAACTATTACTGTGTATGGAAACCATTGAACGCTCTAGTACTGTGATGGAGTTTGACCTAATTCGAGATTCCATATACTGCATATAGTGCACAGTGAAGCGTGAATTTGCTGTACCCCTCGTGTATGGAGATAGTAAATTGTGAATTCCACGTTCTGTATAATGTTTTGAGTCGATGTGAAATACATTTTGTTCTTATAAAATTCGAAGGAAGTGTTGTATAGATATATGTGTGTTTTATATTGAGAATAAAGTTGCTTTAGACCTCACTGTGCAGATCAATATTCGGGAGGCGTTTCATGAAAGTAATGTATTGTTGGAATAGCCTGACGTCATAGGCTCTGTTTCATATTTATTTATTTTGATGCTGATGCGGCCATCTTTTTTTCACACATGAAATCAAAGAGAGCTTTTGACGTTGTACAATTAGGCGTATACACTTTGTCGTAAGTAGAATATGTGTTGTAATGTGGAGAGAGTTGACACCGTCGACTGTTGTACGTATCAATAAAGTGTGCAGACGCAGTTGATGACTGGTTTGTTATTGTTTGTCAACTTCGTGTTTGTATAGCGTGACCTAGTTTACTGCGCTTTCCATGATTAAATATACGGGTGAAAAGTCGGAGGGTAGTGTGTCCACAAACAAGTTAGCACACATTTTCAGTTTATGAATGTTTTGTGTTGTCACGGATTGATCTACATGAAATTAGTCTTGATCATGTTCGACGCCTGATAATTTTGTAAACAAGCAAGCGTCGCAGATGATCTAGACTACGTTTTTGTTATTCATTCTGCATGATTAAAAAATCGAGTGAACAATTGGAAGGTTGTGTGAGCATAAACATCCCCTGACGATTCTAGTCGTTTGCATATTTGGTAATCTGTAGTATCTAAACTAAAAGAAGAATACCTAGACGGAGACGTGAGAACCATGGCTGTTGTGGTAGTCAGTGTCATTCAGACCCTGTGAATACCGAATGTGTCTAGGATATTTGTGTATGACTCATGTTTCAGGAGACTTCCAGACATATTTATCTTGTGTTCTTTTGTTGCCATATAATTTTGGAAACTTAACCCTGCAGTCGCCAAGTGTTAAACATACTTGACTCGAGTCCCAGAAATCACGTGTATGATTTCCAGTGGGGTCACATCCCAGATTTTTCAAACAAACTCCCGCAGTATCTTACTTGGGCATGGTACTGTGAATATAGGTCATCCTTCAGAGGGATGTAAAGTAGTCTGTCCAGTGTACAGGGAGAACTATACCCTGTGCAATATCTCTCTGAACTTCTGTGTTAAGCAGTGATACAAAACCAGGGCCCTATATGAATTATATAGAGATTATTTAACTGCTGGGATCGATTATAGGGAAATCCTTCGCAAGAGGTAGGCGTGTAGTTTTTTTCACGAACGAGCGCATGCGAGTAAGTAAAAAAAACAAAGCACGTCTACCATCAAGTAAAGGATTACCCATAGTCGATCTCAGCAGTTAAATAATCTATTTATTACATTTTAAATTACGTTTTTGCAAACAAATATTCGCTTTATTGAACGTTGTCGGCGGATGATGTTGACGTCAGCAACACTTTATTGACGTCACGACTCAACGTCGCAACGTTAGTTATTATTGTGTTCTGAGTTAGTTATTAATATTTAGCGATATGAATATTCTTGCACTGAGTTCAAACACCTGCGCCTCTTTTAGCCATGTTGACGTACAGATAAAGTTGAGTGCTTCGGTGATGCCGAATAATTAAAAATAGACTGAATACAACATTTTTGTTCCTGAAGGATTTACTTTCGAGTGAAAAAAATAAACTTGATAACCAGTCACATTTAGCCAATCTCAATGGCTCGCTTATTTGAGAATTGACTGGAAACGGCGATGCATTCCGTTTGATATTGGCCATCTTCACGGTAATGGATAAAATATGATATGCTGACAAAAACAGTTATTTTGCGTAATTAATTTGTTAAACATAATTGGTACGCACCATTGAATAAAGAAATTTAATTGTGTATTTAGCCTAATTTAGCAAGTTTTAACTGGGAATTTACGCAAATACCTTGCTTATCTGTAGCTCTGTTCTGTGACATTTTATGTCATAGAACTATACCAAGCCTAGTTGCACTGCCATTGTTGTGTACTGGTTAATGAAATTGAGTTCTTTAAAGTTTTAATACAGGGATGATTAGTGCCATGTGTAGTTGTGCATGTCATTGATGTGTTCCAGTTCAATGACTTTTGGCGGTGTTATGCCCCATTAAAGGACATAATATCATGCTTCCCATACCGGGAAAAAGTTCAGAACTTTTTTAAAAATTGTATTTAATTTATTGTAATTGTAATTTTTAAAAATTGTAAAGACTGAAATTTAAAAAAGGACAGAATGAATGCATGCATATATCATAAGAAAATACAAAAATGCAGACTCTTGTCACCATTTAGTATTTTCATTAAATGCATTTCAGTATGCTAACATGAAGAGAAATAAAAAAAATAGCAATATATTTAAAAAATGTAAGGCTAAACTGAGGCATATGCAAGTTCAACTAACAAGAGTTCCAAAGAATCTAGAAAGATCGCGCTGCAAATTCAGAAATGCTACATACACCAATATTTTGAGTAATCGCACCTTTTGTATTGTTTCATGTTGATTGAACAATCAACCATAAAATGAACCCAATTCAGAAACAGCCGATTAACACCGGTTCACACTTGCCATTGTTCCAGTTTACGCTACCGTGTGTACAACTAATTAGTAGGCACTTAAAGGGACAAATGGCAATCTTGCAGTATTTGAAATGGGTGTCACAATTTATATATCCAGTATCATTTTTACTTTTACCCTGGTTACATTTAAATAAATAAAATTTTAAGTATTCCTATTTCGCCTTATTATACTATAAGTTTTAATATATTACTGGTGCAATAATATAAAAAAAAAAATAATAGAAAAAAACAAATGGCTTAATACAATTCTTATTATTAACATTAATGATTGAACAAATGCAATTTATGTAGAAAAAGTAACGAGATGCTGCTAGTTTTTGAAAACTCAAGATTGCCATGTGTTCCTTTAACACTTATCAGGGATCGTAAAGTTCAAAAACACAGACAGGCTGAGTATCTCTGGCTAATTCGTAAGCAAACATTTTCAAATTTTCTGTTTTGATCAGCCATTTTGGCCGCTAGAGGGCGCCACATTATTTGATGTTTTACCTGGCTCGATCACGCAGTTAAATCTGTGAATAATGTCACAACTTTATATGGCAGATAATGTTGAGCGCGGGGACACAAACCAGTTGATTGACAGCAAGAGGCGTAACAGTGGGCGGAGTCTTATCGCACCGACAATTTGACAGTGGTTTTCAATAAACGCTGACATAATTAGTTTATCGATCTAAATTGATTGTCACGTATTAGCTAAAACACTCAGCGGGATAGTGGCCTATAAACAGTGAAAGACTTTGTAAATTAGAATTCGGGATTTTCTGAGATCTTTTAGACAAAATCGGTCTGAAATTTGGATTCACCAGACCTTCGATGTCTGGCGAATTTGGTGTGTATTTCTTATGGTTTTCATTCGCCAGTTCAGGTTACTTTTCGCCTATGGCGATTTGGCGAATGGCCTAGTAAGCCCATAAAAATTAACCATTGGTATTCGTGAACAATCGTAAAGATGTGTTAATGCTCTGATCAATGAAATGTGAACCCCAAATTGTACTTTTGTTTTCGATCGCTGTCGTACAAATTCGTTACCTCACCGGTTGACTCATAAAATATGTTACAATTTTAGCCTAATAATTTGAATCGATAAAGCATGTCGTCTGAGAACAAGTTAAATGTCAACACTAAATTTCCTTCATAGGAGGGAGAACAGCCTAAAAAACAGCGGGTTAAAGTCAATACTTGTCAAAAAAAATAAACTAACATCTTGTGTGGTGTCACATATTACTAATTAGTACTGTGAACAATTTAACGTTTTTGCAACAACGGTGTCGGACAAACACTGGTATAAATTGTCCTTGAAAGCAGTGGGAAAACCTGAAAAAACTCTCTTGGGATAGTTTTGTTCTCAAAAAACTGTGGGAACCCTGTAATACACTAACTTTGTACAGACTAGTTCTCCTGCTACTGTGGCTGGCATTCAACAAATAGTGACCTATATCATTGCCATGTGCCGGTTGAATGAATGTTGAAAATGTGTTATGGTCCCCTGCACATTTAGCCAATAGAGCATCCACAGACTCTTTCACCTCTTGTCTGCACCGTATTTTCAATACTATAACACTTAGAGATACCGAACTTGGTATGTGGATACATCTTGGGATAGCAGTGTGTCGCATACCAAAATAAGGCCACTGTGACTTTGACCTTGACCTGTGACCTTTGTCATAGAAAATGCTTGTCCAGAACATATTTTCAATACTATAACACTAAGTCTTAGAGATAGCAAACTTGGTATTTAGATACATCTTGGGATAGCCATGTGTCGCGTACCAGAATAAGGTAATTGTGACCTTGACCTGTTACCTCTGTCATAGAAAATGCTTGTCCGGACCATATTTTCAATACAATAACACTTAGAAATACCAAACTTGGTATGTTGATACATCTTGGGATAGCGGTGTGTCGCATACCAAAATAAGGTCACTGTGACCTCTGTCATACCCCAAACATTGTGAGAAGCATCAGTATGAAGTGGAACTGCGCATATACATGAAGTCATGGGGTATGCGTTTGCAAGGGTATTTATAACCTTCTGTGATAGTTATGGCTCCCCCACACAAAGTGTGGATCGATCAATAACTAGAGAATGGTTGGACCTAGGGTCCTCAAACTTAGAAGGATGGTTGATCATGACCATTAGATGACCCCTATTGATTTTGGGGTCACTAGGTCAAGGTCGCGGTGACATTGACTATCAAAACGATTCCGATCAATAACTAGAGAATGGTTGGACCTAGGGTCCTCAAACTTGGAAGGATGGTTGGTCATGACCAGTAAATAACCCCTATTGATTTTGGGGTCACTAGGTCAAAGGTCAAGGTCACGGTGACAGACTATCAAAACGATATCCGATCGATAACTACACAATGGTTAGATCTATTGATTTTGGGGTCACTAGGTAAAGGTCAAGTTTGTGGTGACATTGACTATAAAATCGATGTTCAATAGGTCAAAGGTCAAGGTCGCGGTGACATTGACTATCAAACGATGTCTGATCAATAACTAGAGAATGGTTGGACCTAGGGTTCTCAAACTTGTAAGGATGGTTGGTCATGACCAGCATATGACCCCTATTGATTTTGGGGTCACTAGGTCAAAGGTCAACGATGTCCAATCAATAACTAGAGAATGGTTGGACCTAGGGTCCTCAAACTTGGAAGGATGGTTGGTCATGACCAGAACATGACCCCTATTGATATCAAAACGATCCCCGATCAATAACAAAACAATGTCCAATCAATAACTAGAGAATGGTTGGACCTAGGGTCCTCAAACTTGGAAGGATGGTTGACCAGTAAATGTCACTGATACAGATAGTAGATACAGTCACAGGGATATTGAATATCAAAACGATCTCAGATCAATGAGAACGGTGGACCTAGAGTCGTCAATTATGTCTGTTCGGGCGAGTGGGGGAGCCATACGTTTTTGTCCCATGGACAATAACAATTTCTAGTTTTAGTTTGACATTCTTTTGATCTACATCATTATTAATTTCGCTTAGTTTTGTACACTCTTTTTGTGATGTCTGGGCGATCTCTGTAGTGTAAGGAAACACGCTTTTCTTTCGAGAAAAGAGATTCAAGTTCAAGTCTTGGCAGGGACCTGACACACTGAGTTGTACATACAAATATTTTTTCCCACATCAGTAATGTTGTTTTTGTACAGCATGAACTTAAAAATATGTACTTTTGATAGTCATTCATCATATTATTACCGCATGTAAATTGTAATTATTCATACATATTCAGAGTGTGTTTTTATATAATTGTGCTTTAAAAATATTATTTATAGTCAAAAGAATACATATAGCCGGAATACATATTTATAGCCGAAATCACCTATAGCGAATTGTCGGTTTTAATGAAGGTCCTTTTTGTCCAGCTCCTCCAGTCTTTGCTTTATATAAAAATAGCAAATATAGCACTTCCTTGGTTATAGCAAAGCACTTAAATTGGACGTTTAGTTTCAAATAAAAAACTTTTTATCTTTATTTTGCTTTTCCATTTTGTTTCATGCCATTGCTACACCAAATAGAACTCGCTATTAATTTTACACAAACAAACCACACATGATGCTCTTATTCCAATGCAATGAATTAAAACAAATATATTCTACAATTTTCGTTCTTATTGCCGCTCGTCGTCATAGTATATATTGTATACTATGACTTTTCTTGTTAACCATGATTTACGTATCATATCAGATTGGTCGAAACTATGGCTTGTTCATTTAATCCAAATAAAACTAAAGTGTTATTTCTTTCTCTGATACCCTCGGACCGCCGTCCACAACTACGTATAAATGACGTTCAGCTTACATGTGTAGAAAACCATAAACATTTGGGTTTAAGATTGAATTCAGATGGTAGATGGCATGAACACATTAACAGTATAATAGCTTCTGCCTCAAAAGCTTTAGACCTAATGCGACTTTTAAAATTCAAAGTGAATCGTAAAACACTTAATCAGATTTACCTATCATACACGCGCCCTATCTTAGAATATGCAACTATTGTGTGGGATTGGTATTCTGTCTTTGATAGAGAGAAACTCGAAAAACTCCAATATGATCAGTATCAATACAAATATTATTATCCGAATTCGGATGGCTGTCATTATCCGATAGACGTAAATCACACTTGTTTATAAAGACAATAAAGGCATAAGGCCTCCATATGTTACTAACCTTTTCCCTCCATTTGTCCAGGAAGATAACCCTAATAATCTAAGAAACAATAACAACTAGGTGACAATGGCAAGAAGAACGAAAGTTATTTCCAGCTCATTTATACCATCATCTATTACTCTGTGGAGCAACGTACCAGTCTGAATTAGAAACTTACACTATCTTGCTATCTTTAAACGCAAACTTAAAAGTTTAATATTTGTTAGTCCTAAAGTTCCTCGTTTCTTTTACATGATCCGCGACCACTTGCCGTTATACACTCGCGAATGTGTAATGCATGTAGCAATCTTAATAACGATATTTATACACATCATTTACGACCATCACCAAGTTGCGACTGCGGACATGTAATAGAAGATGCAGAACATGTTATGTTTAATTGTTATAGATTTCACATACAACGACTTACTTCAATCCACTCGACGTTACCACACGCTAAGCGTAAACACTTTGCTATTCGGCCAAGAACAACTCTCAGATGAGGAAAATACATTACACTTCTCAAAACTGCTAACTACACCGCTCACGTTTTGGGTTATATATATCGATGGGTTGAATGTTTTTCAATAAAATAAAAAGGAAATACCAATTCAATCATTTTTACATCATTTCATTTTATTTTTTTCATGGGCAATGCTAGAACTAAACCACAATAAGCAATTACAAACGACCCATGTAAACACTAAAGTCACACTTTTCCCATATCTACAATGCTAGAACTAAACCACAATAAGCAATTACAAACGACCCATGTAAACACTAAAGTCACACTTTTCCCATATCTACATGTAGATATAAAGTCACACTTTTCCCATATCTACATGTAGATATGGGAAAAGTGTGACTTTAGTGTTTACATGGGTCGTTTGTAATTGCTTATTGTGGTTTAGTTCTAGCATTGCCCATGAAAAAAATAAAATGAAATGATGTAAATATGATTGAATTGGTATTTCCTTTTTATTTTATTGAAAAACATTCAACCCATCGATATATATAACCCAAAACGTGAGCGGTGTAGTTAGCAGTTTTGAGAAGTGTATGTTTTAATGATTTCCAAAATGCATTAGCGAAACCAAACGCTTTACACAATAGCAAGTTCTTACACAGGTTGTATACTGCTCTGACTCACTGTACTGAATGTCTATAAGGTCAAGAAAAAAAATAGTCGTGTTTCAGTTTTTCTGCTCAAAACAATAGGGTAGGTAGGTCGATATTTTTTTGATATTTTTGTTTCCTACATGAAGGTAGAAATTACAACCAGAAAACATTATTCTAAACTCTGATTTTGAGTTCTTCAAGGATGTATATATTAATATATATCATTTAAAATTGCTCCAAAATGCACTTTGATCTCATCACATGAAGCTGGGAAAGACACGTCACAGAGAAGAACAAACATGCACTTGTTTTGAATATTGTTTCAATAAAACATGCAACGTACATACAAGTACACACATATCTCTATGTTGCTATTCTAAACTGGAAGTATTAAATATTTTAAACAAGTGGATTGAAGCACATTAATTGTATTCGTCATAAAAACCATTTCTATTAAAAACAAATAAAACAATGATACATTTCCATAAATCAGGATTTCACACAGGGCCACCACGGAGTGGCATAGAATGGTATTTTTAATAGAGGAACGTATGCGACTAGAAAGCAGATTAACTCATAAACATTGTAAAACATACAAGGAAATAAAATTACTTTTTTTTTGCTTTTAATATTTCAATTTTATAAACATTCGTCGTGTGAGCTGAAGAATACATTTGTAACTTTTTTTATTGTGTTTCTAGGAAAAATACATACAGAACCGGTTACAGTACAGTATGAACGCCAGCCCTATGGCGTAGGAATATCTATCAAACACGTCATAAAATCGATAACAAAATGACATTATCGGGAAAATTGTCACTGGTCAGATTTATACACCTCTTATATATAAACTGTGATTATGACAAAACACAATCACAGATCGTTGTTAAAGTAATACTATTCACAAACTACATTGGTCGAACATAATTGGTGTACACTTCGTGTAATTCCCATTAATAGATTAAAGGCATTTTTCAAAGGTTGTTTTAGGTTGTTTTAAGGTTTAAATTGCCGACAATGCGCTTTTAAATCAAAATCGATTTATTTCGTCATTTTAGAAGCGAGAATAAGAACAAATGCATGTACGCGTAGATAAATCTTTCCTCTGTCCATATGCATAATTTTAATGAAATCGGAGACAAGTACTTTTTTACACCCAAAATTAACTAACATGACCCACGGAATCAAAGACGGCATAATGCATATACATTTAAAGACGCGACCGGGTACAAAAGAAATGAAATAATTCCATTATTTCAATACATATATTTCAAATGTATGTATCCATGCATTCCAGATTGAATTTCTGATCGATCTATACATGCTTTTGGTTTATGCCGGAGTGCTCAAAATAAGTTTTACAAACCAAATTGCAACGGTACGTCGGGAAAGGAAATGAGGATGGTGAAAATATAAGTTGCAGTGCTAATTTTCTGAATCCGAAAAAAAATAGCGAAAAAATGACGTTTTAACAGCGAGAATGAATTTGTTTTTCATGAAAGTGTTCATTGACTACTATTGAAAAAAAAAAATTAACAAAGTACACCGTATTCGCTAAAATATGAACAATCGCCTTTCGAAGTTAATGTTCACGCGGGATATAAAACCGTGAAATTATGAAATCCTTTTTTAAGAGATATATTGATTTCAACATTGTTCTGTATTTAATAAATTATTAGAATAGAATGTTCACAATTTTTCTAAGGACACCATTACGGTAGTATCCATGCAACCCCGCCCCTCACTCCACCCCACCACCCTCCATACCGTATTGATTAAGTTGTATATAGCTGCGAATTCGCAGTTTTAATCAAATTCGTTTTATTTCATCATTTTAGAAGCGACAAAAAAAAGACATGTACGCGTAGATACATCTTTCCTCGGTCGATATATAAAATATAAAAAAAATCGGAGGCAAGTACTTTTTTCCCCCGAAAAGTAAAGAAGTACACGGTAATCGCTTTAATACGCCGAATCGACGTTCCAAATCGTAGTTCGCACGGAATAAAATTGCGGAATTATGAATTCATTTATTAGAGATAAATCGATTTCAGCATTGTTCAGTAGTAGTTATATTATTGATGTAGTATGTTCACAGTATTTATGAGAGCAACATTACGGTAGTATCCCTCCAACCCCGTCGGTTTCACCCCCCCTCAACCCCGTACACACAATACGTTGCGTATTGCTGAGAATGCGCCTTTTATTCAAATCGATTTATTTCGTCATTTTAGAAGCGAGAATAAAAACAAAATCGCATAGATACATCGCTCCTCTGTATATATGTAGAATTTCAATAAACGGAACCAAGTACTAATTAACTAACAGGACCGTCCGACCCAAAGCCGGCAACATTCATATTCATTTAGAAAGTCGACCGGCTACAGAAACAATTAAATAATTTCGTTATGTAAACACATACATTTAAAATGTATGTGTCCATGTATTTTACACTAAATGTTTGATCTATACATGCGTTGGGTTTATGTCAGAGTGCCCAATTTATTTTAACAAACAATGTTGCAACGGTATATCGGAAAATGAAATCATGATGGCGGCAATATACGTTGCAGAGTTATTTTCGAAATCAGAAAAAGCGATAAACTAATATAAGTTTAACAGGCAGAAGTATGTTCTTTTAACTGTTCGTTTAAAACTGAGGGGGCGACTAGAGTTTTAAAGAAAGCAAAATTGGCATGTGTCTCTTTAACCAAGTAAATAAATGACTGACGAGTAACTGACATGCTACTGTCAGTAACAAACATTATATAGTGTAGACTCGAAGATTGCATAACATAAACATGTGGACATGACATTGTGTCAATGATTTGTGGTGTTGTGAAACACTGTACGCGTGAATCCAAAAGGTGCGGGTCTGTTATCTTTATAGGGCATATATAGTTTTTTAACCTAAATATATATATATAGAGAGAGAAATATTTGTGAACTACCAAGGACAGACAACCTTCGGACGAACTACGGCAGGGCGCCTAGCTATGACGAGATACACAGAAATCAAGCGTATGCATTCCCTCCCTAAAAAGGATAGCTGCAACACACGTTGATGAACTGTATATCTACATCATAACACACTCGTTTATATATTTATATCAGTCGGACATATGTACGTTTCAACATATATATGTATGTTACAACATATATATTTATGCTACAATATATATATTTATGATACAACATATATATTTGGACACAATATATTCACGTATATGGAAAGGGTTTTTGAAAGGGTTATTAAAAGGGCGAAAAGTCGCAAAGTTGAAAAGTAGAAATGGTCGCATCCGTCTTTCGAATACATGTACTGAATTACAGCATAGATGTATGATACGCTCCCTAGTCAGCGGGCGTATTTACCACTTCGCTTTAAATACGAATAGACTATGACATATTATACAACTATCTTCTTCTGTTGAGGTCAATGGTTAAAACTATTCATCCAAGGGAATGACTATTGACCCGAAGCAGTGAACTGCGTCTCGGTCAATAGTTCACTGCTTCGGTTATTCCCTTGGATGAATAGTTTTAATCGTTGACAGAAACAGAAGTAATTTATTTTTAATATGGAAACAATGTTTTAACAATAGGAATAAACAAAATATTTACTGATTTTATTTATCATATTTCGCGTTAATTTGTATTCTATATCATTGAGCGCTTATGGTAAATAATTGACATTGGTAATAAAGCGCTTGCATGATCTGGAAGATACTTTTGACTCGTTAGGAGAACTATTCACCCGAAAGAGAACTATTGACTCACAAGTCTTGTTTAAACCGGATTGGACACGTTTGAACACGTTTTCAGGTCGCTAGTTCATACAAATGACTTTCACTTGACTGCTTTTCAACCAATAAAAACTACGTATATAAAATGATATATAATAATAATTTATAACCGATACAAGGGAGAGTACATATATGATTGCTATTACTCTTTTTAAGAGTGGTTTATTCTTTTCATGGTCATGGGTTGTATTAATGTTTTATGTTATTAGTTATTTTCCGTGGTGGAGAATTATTATACATCGCCTTACATAATCAAGTAATATATGTAGCACGTGTGAAGTTAGCAAAAACTGAAAAGGTGTTCAGTAAAAATGTTTTGCTATATACAATGTTGATGACTAAGACCTGGTCTATATACGTCAGTTTTTAGTATGATTTAGGCTACATGTAAGCCTTTATACTTGGATATACAGTACATTTTAAACATAAAGAAATAAACGACAATAAATACGACACATTCAATTTTCTGTTTAAATGTTTTTATTTTGTTTGGTATTTGCAATCATATTTCCACATTGCAACATGATGTTAAACAATAAGTGTTACATACTTTCTACATTCAAAATGCCAATATGTTACATACTTTTTTATATAAAAGTTAAAAATGTTATTATGATGTGATCTCATAACACATTCAGAAAGAAGTAGTTCATCATTTATATTATAATCATGTTAGTGTATCTGTTTTATCCATTTAACGCCCAAAAACACTGCCTTCACTCTGGATGTTGTTGCCATTGTTAATTTGATTGCTGTTGTTGTTGTTTTGGTTGCTGTAATCGTTGTTTTTGTTGCTGTTGTTGTTCTTTTGGTTGCTATTGTTTGTGTTGGTATTGGTGCTGCTATGGTGCCCTCCCCACCAGCGTCTTTGGGGATAACCGGGATTGCTGTCATAGTTGACCCGTCTCTCCGTTTCAAGCTCTCGAGACATTGTCACTTGACGAGTTAAAAGGTCTCTCAGTGTTTCCAGCAATTCCAAATCCAAATCGCGTGTGTCTGTAGGCATTCCTAGTGAATAAAGTAAAATAATTTTACATTACTATACTTTACCGCATGTGCTTGATTTATCTTTACAGTACATGTTCTTCGAACTCCTACGTGCAAAAACTCACACTCAAACACAAAGTTTGATTTTTACATTTATTGGCATCGATATGACAACATACAAACGATGTATACAGAAACAATTAGTAAGCTTCAGGTTAATATAAAATAAATACAACTGGTATATTAATCATTTAATATTGGTAAATAATAGTATAGCAACTCTGAGACTCTGAGATTTATTTTTAAGAATTTGACTATTGTGTCATTAAAAAGTAAGTATAAAAGTTGAACTGGAAATGTAGCTTTCACAGAACGCAGTCAACCAAAAACAAGTATTAAAACAAAATGAATTACAATTTAATAAGCAAGGCATGTGACATTACAAAGACAAACGCGTTGACAATAGGCCTAATTACCGCCTTGGAACGGTCAATTGTTAAAAGGGGCGAGGGATGTTAAGCCAGGTTATAGAGTGCATCAAACCTCACTCTTACCCTATTGTCACTAAAAGAAACGAGACAATGTTAATCAAGATATCCCCGCCTTACTTTTGGTACGCCGTATTATTGCCATTTATTGAGAGTATTCGCTTCGGCGTGACTGACGGACGGAACGTCGGGAATTAAATGTTCACCCCTGTATGTACGCCGGATTCCTTGCTAAGTGCTTATTTAGTACGAAAGGCACGGCTCAAATGTGTAGGGTATTCCGGAGGCCAAGAGAGAGTGACGTTACACCCTCATACATTTATGGGAGAAATTATCTTAGATTTCAAGTAGTTTTTGCTTGCGTTGTACTTTCCACCAATATTATGATCAACTATTATGACCACAGATATATGATGTGAAATATCATTTGTAAAAATAAGCAACGCTACACTAACAATGTTACCACACATCAGTAGCATTATGATTCTTATATGATTATCATATGATACCTGTTATATGATACTTATATAACAGAAGCAGTTTAATATTCCTGTATAAAAATGTTAATACAAAGAAATATAAAAAGATCGGACAGGGAAAGTAACACTCAAGGAGGACAGTCAACCACAAAACATAGAAACAAACACGCAAACAGACAAACAAGAAGGCAAAAGTAATTTTAAATGCAAACGACATCACAAAACACAAAAGGATTGACAATAGGGCTACCGCCTTGAAACGGTCAGTGGCAAAGTAGGCCACTGGGGGTAAAAAGGTTCTATGGTGCACCAAACCTCACACTTACCCTACTGTCATCCCATTAAAACAGGACAGTGTAAATAAAGAAATTCCCGCCATGATCTAATCTCTAACCAACAAGGCAGCATCATATAAGTAAAACACAAACATGCTCGTGTAAATATAATACAAAAAAGCAATAGCCTAGAAAGCCACAATGAAGGTACTCATTGACTTGACAGAAGCCAGAGCAACAAGAGAATAAACCATTAAGGGCACGACAAGAAAGATCATAGACAAACATCAAACGCCACCGTCTCAATGTGCTTTAGGTAGGCGTCATCATAGGGTCCACAGCCTGTCAGGTCACCGTACAATTAAAGAGGTAAGCATAATGGCGAACTGTAAAAGGGTCCACCACCAAGCATGCAGCACGTTGCAAAAGGATAGGGTCATAACCTCTTTTGATAAACGTTTGATATATTACAAGTCTTATAATATGAGAATCATAAGAATCAGGTTATACTTCTGTGTGGCAAATTTAGCAGATTATAAAGCGATGATGACATTGATATAACCTTAAACAGGTTTGGTCTTTCCATTTGTCGTTTTACCATTGACCGTTCCCCAGAATTGTCAACTCCCTATTTCTTTCTGTTCAAGAAATATAGTGACCTTTTATTCAAATGTGTGATGTTAATTTTAATTGTAATTTGGACTACTTTTGGAGTGGCTGTGGTCTTTAGGTTAAACATCCATGAACTTTCTTATTTTCTCTCTGCTGTATATAATTTCCAAATTGACCCTATCTATAGAGTATTCTATGTATAGGATAGAGGCTATGAAGAGAAATATTCACCATTAAGAAAAGAAAAAGGAGGGACAGACCGCGGTTTCTTAATGGTGAAGATTTCTCTTCATAGCCTCTATCCTACTTAGAGGTTACCACATATATAGAAAATCTTTAGATAGGATTAATTAATTTAATTATGAAGAGTGCTTGTAGTAAAATCATCATCCCCTAGCGGCTTTTTTTACCATTGAATGTTCCAAGGCGATAGCCCTATTGTCAACCCATTATGTTTGTGATGTCATATCTTGCATTTTATTCATCATTGTAGTCGTTGTTTGTTTCCATGCGTGTTTGTGGTTGATTATGGTCCTTGAATGCTACAAGTCACACATTTAATACCGGGTATATCCAACTGTTTTAACGATCCTAAGAAATTATCCCGACTTCATGTTATTTCAGCAAGATAACGATGTTCTTTCTGCAAGATAACATCACTTGTAACTTTAGTTGAGTGTTGTTTGGCTTTTTCTGGCTGGAATAACGTGAAGTCAAGATAATTTCTTAGGAGCGTTAAAACGGTTGGACATACCGGTATTAACATGTGTGGCTTTTGTTTTCTACCAGTGTGACTTTCATTGAACACTGTACACCATGTTTAGGAATCAGTGTTACAATTGTTAGCTAATATTGTTCAATTTTAGATATGCGCTTATTATTATAAATTACTTAAGCAATACAATGTAACACCCATATAATCTATCGGTGCGGTATCGTTGACCATCAGTATATATAATAATTTAATGGGAAATATGAAATGACGCGAAGCTATTTTCATCATATAAGATAGTATGAAACATCATGCATTTTTTTTTATTTATTAATAGTAGTTCTATCCAGATTCCTATATGACAACTGTCTCCGCTTCTAAAACTGGCCGGGGTGCATAATGCGTGAACAAATCGCGTAAGAAACCAAACAAAATAAAAAAAAACTATACAAACTGCTAACCTAGGTATTTTACCACACATATTGTTATTTGTATAGTAGCAATAGTAGAATAATAAATTATAAAACACGAATGTGATGTAATAAAACATGTACAGATCCTTTGGTTTCTTTGTCTCAAAATGTGAATATCTGATAACTGATTCGAATTTTTTCGTCATTAATTACAACCACATAAACGACGAATAAAATGCAATACAATTTTATCTACATTTACATTTATTCCCCGTCGCTGTAGTATCAGTAATAATGTGCCTTGGGAAATTATTATGATAAAGAAAAAAGTGCAAGACAGACCACTATCGCCAGAGAGGCCACTATCGTCATAGAGACCACTATCGTCATAGAGATCACTATCGTCAGAGAGACGACTATCGTCAGAGAGACCACTATCGTCAGAGAGACCACTATCGCCAGAGACCACTATCGTCAGAGAGACCACTATCGTCAGCGTATTTTGGGACTGGGACTACTGAGACACACAGGATACTTGCAAAGTGTGTGCGTGCAGTCCATGCAGGGCGTTAAACACAGGATACTTGCAAAGTGTGTGCGTGCAGTCCATGCAGGGCGTTAAACACAGGATACTTGCAAAGTGTGTGCGTGCAGTCCATGCAGGGCGTTAAACACAGGATACTTGCAAAGTGTGTGCGTGCAGTCCATGCAGGGCGTTAAACACAGGATACTTGCAAAGTGTGTGCGTGCAGTCCATGCAGGGCGTTAAACACAGGATACTTGCAAAGTGTGTGCGTGCAGTCCATGCAGGGCGTTAAACACAGGATACTTGCAAAGTGTGTGCGTGCAGTCCATGCAGGGCGTTAAACACAGGATACTTGCAAAGTGTGTGCGTGCAGTCCATGCAGTGCGTTAAACGGTAACGTTGTTTTTTCTACATAAAGAATCAAGTGAATGCAAATATAACACTTACCTGTACAGAGCACAGCCATTAGTCCAACCACGCCAAACACGACAAGTACCCTCATGTTTAAGAAATTATGGATTGCGAAATTCAATGTTTCTTCAACTCGATCGCCTCAGTTACAATGAGATGGGCGTGTTGCGTCTTTTATATAGGTCTTATGCATTGTCACTTGTTAGCCGGTAACCACGTAGGCGTAGCTAATACCCTTCGATTATTCCGATTTTCCTTATTTGTGTATGTATGTGCGCATGCAAAATTAATTTTGCAACCAATGTTTTGCAACAAATATTGACATAGCATAAACTATTTAAACAGGAAAGATAGCTCCATAAAAAATATACGAGGGTTGTTCAAAGAGTTATATCACTTTCATTTAAAACTATTATGTGTTGACATAAATTAATAAAAAGCTTCATCAACGTCTCGGAAAAAATACTTTGTACATGTTAATTAGCATATTATGTCATACGTTGGGCATAAATAGATGGAGGAAGATCTCAGATATTTAAGTAGAATTCAGATACCTAACCAACTCGCACACTATCTCACATAAAGTCGTATGGCGTGAGCCGGTCTCAAACGAACGACTGTATTTGTGCTCACGCATTGAGTTACTCGATCACGGATGACCCAACTGAATTAAGTCAAAGTATGTAGTATATAAAATATTCTTGGCAGGAAATAGTTAAATTTGCGAAATTATTTATATTTAAAAATCGAACAGGAAAAATAGCATTCAAGGACGACAGTCAACCACAAACACACATAAGTCTTATTTCAGTTCTGTAATAAATAATAACAATCATATATGTAGTTAAAGTGTGACGGAAAATATTATACTAAATAGTTTACCAACCATGTATATACATCAATGTTCCCTTATTTATTATCCTGGCCATTAAATGTCTGTTTGGAATGTTGCATATCCCGACCCTGGATATTGTTCTCTTACGAACATATTGATCGTAGCTCAAATTCTTAAATGTTTAGCTACTTATTTAACAGACATGTTATTAACCGTCCTAGTGAATTTCAATGATGTGGCGAATGCTAGACAGTACACTATAATATGAATAAGGCACGAGCTCAAATCCAAAAGCCACCGGACTTCAAATGAAAACAAATTATGGATACATGTGTTGAAAAGAACGTAAAACACCAAACAAACAAACAAACAAACAGACATTGACCTTAACATTTATACCCAACATTTGGTTGCGTGCACACCCTAACAAGTAGTTCTGGTTCATGCCAGTATACGGACTAGTAGGTTTAAAGTTTGGGTGGGGCAGTTGATAGCAAACTCGCTTTTCATACGCCCGTAAGGACACGACGTTGTCCGTCCGTCTGTCCGTTAACTTTTACCTGACAAATGATTCAAGTATTTAAGGTCTACAACAATGAAACTGTGTAATCTTCAGCATGATACATGAATACATATGATAAAGGCCCAGAACTCTCTGGTTCAGATTTTTTTAATTATTTCCCTTTGAAAACGTTTAACCTAATAATATAGTATATGTCCCGGCAGTGTTCTTGTTTCCAATGCAACTAGATTGATGCAGTCAGAGTTTGCTTCATCGTCTCTGCATTGTGCATAAGGGGTTACGGACCTAGTCATCCGCGCCATCCAGAGTGATTCAAATTGTATAAGTTGTGCCGCTTTTTTATAATCGAATTGTAATAATTATGTTTTTGTTTTCAGCGATAATAAAATTCCTTTTTTTTTTTAGTATTTTACATTATGGTCACTCATTAAAGGGAGTACCTTAGGCTTTGCGGCTAATTTGTTTGAAAACATAAAAACTTATAAAATGACCAATTTAAACCGTGAAATAACGGTTCATTTATATAGATGGAACATTAACCGTTTCTTATAATACAGCGCAATAATTAACAATTATAATTTACAACCGAACCGGCTCCGAAAGTGAAAGTATGGGGGGGGGGGGGGGGGGGGGGGGGGGGGGGGGGGATATTTTTTTTTGACAAAATGAACATAATTGGTGTGTATGTGGTGGCGGGGGATCAACATAATTGTTGGTGTGGGAGTGGGGGTGGGGGTCCTACCCCTCTGCCTCTAGCGGGATTTGCTAGAGGCAGAGGGGGGAAATTGATGTATATACATGGTTGGTATATTTGAATAATAGTAGAATGTTTTGCCGTCACACTATTGTTACAGATGTGATTGTTATTATTTAGATATATTATAGAACTGAAATAAGACGTAGACATTTAATGTTGCATACGGATATCCCCCACACCACCTCTCCCATATGTTATATCAATCGCTTCAAACTACTAACTTTTTTAATTTTATATGCAGGCCCGGGCCTACAGGGCCTACGCGTAGCTGCGCGCTTGTCAACAAGTCTTAAAATCCCAAAGTTATTAATAGCTGTCATGCGGAGCAAATCGGCGACATGATGACGCTCGCTTTGCAATACATTGCGATTTAATTTATCGTCAAGTTTAAAAAAGCTATTCCTGTCGTTTTTTTTTATTTTATATTTTCAGCGTAATTTCTTTTGGTGTTTTATTGTTCATTTTTTCAATTAAATACATAAATAATATATTTGAACAGTTCTAAAAATAATAACAATCCTGATTTACTTCCCTTCAAGGTCATATTGTCATACTGCAAAGGAAATTCTCGGGTTTTTATTGGTCAATGGGCCGCACGTTGTAGGAACCCCATTTGTTACAACGTCGCTATCTGTTGTAGCCGTTCGTAAAAGTTACACTAAACGCTATCTCACCGTAAATGTTACAAAATGTAGTTGTGATAAAAGTTACAACGTCTACGCTATCTGTTACAATATTTTTATTTGTAACAAAAGTTACAACACCTTGTCGTAAATGTTACACTGGCATTGGCAAAGTTACAACACCTTGTCGTAAATGTTACACTAGCATTGGCATCATTTCCAAAGCAACAAAATCCCATAACTCCACTTTACTTTACCCAGAGTTATGATTCACGCACTCTGCACATCCACTCTTTACCCTTAATCAATGTTTCAAGTTTCATTTGATTCTGTCGAATGGTTTTTTAGTTATTTATGGTTCAAACAAAATTTTCCTAAAATAGTATATACTATATAGTAAATAAAGCCACAAAGTCCCATAAATCCACTTTTAGTTTACCTAGAGTTATGTTTTCTGCACTCTGTAAATCCACTCACTGCCCTGTATCAGTGTTTGAAGTTTAAATTGAATCCCCATAAATAGTTTTCGAGTTATTTTCCAGACAAAAGATTCATTATATACTATATATTTATTAAGTAATTATTAAATCAAGGGCCATAACTCTGGTGTTACTAAGGCGATTCCAACCATACTTAGGCAAAAGCGAGTCCACATAGGGACAAACATTTGTACAAAAATATTACGTGTATGTGACTTATGGTTACCAAGATATGGCTCCGGAGGACGCACGAACGGACGGGGGATAATACTCTCGTAATAGAATACCTAGAAATTAAAGATATTGTCAATGCTGTCACAGTATTGATTTGGAAGATGAATACTATTTTATTTTGATTTGTCCTTGTTACACAAGAATCCGGACAATTTATATTAAAAATATTATTATAATAGACCTAGTTTAAATTCTTAGAATTACTGCAGACACAGGATAAGAATATTGTTATATAGTTAGCAAAATATATTAGTACAGTTTTAGCTGTAAGGAATACAATCTAGATTAATTAAACAATGTTTAGCTCTTTTGTAGTTTCATTCTCATTTATCAGTTACTCAACATTAATATTGCTCATAGCAAATGTACTTTTGTCTAAAAACACTTGACTTATTATGCATGACAATGTATGCATGTATATATATAACGATGTACGTATGTACAAGTTAAATAAAATAAATGTTCTGTTCTGTTCTGACGTTTTCGTCAATCAATGTTCCTCAAGCAGTCAAGAAGGCTATTGGGTTCATTGTTTTTCCTGTCTGTATATGCGTGTTGTATTTGCGTGTTTTGTTATGCAATTTAATAACTACGCTGTTTGTTTTAAATAGAGTATATAGAACCTATGACTCACCGTCAATATCCAGAGGGTAGTTTCGCAATTGCCAATGGAACACGTTTCCCCACAGTGTTTTTTCGTGTGCGGCGTTGCTACCTGAAGAAATATTTGGTTCGTATATACGTATCGGGTTCTTTTTACGTTAGCAGTAAAAAATATTTATCCGCATGTTTTTCAGGAATGTTTATCTATTAACTTGTGAACCACAGTAGGTACTATGCAGTGTACGTGCATATGTATGTTTTTCTAAAAAAAGTGTTTCTGCTGCGGAATATTAGAAGGATTCATAAAATCTTACTTGTACCATTGTTAGCCCACTTTTTCTTATACATTGTATGATTGTTTTGATAACAACTGCATTAGACGACGTATTCATAATGACTGCAAAACACGACATATTCCTTCAAATGTGTTTTTCTTTTCTTTGAGTAAAGAAATAATTTATTTTCGGACGAAGTGAGGGAGAAAATAAAATACTACAAACAATATCAGGAATTCAAAATCATGAATCGCTAATGATGGTTTAGAAGTCTAGGACATATATGTATGCCATAGATTTCATATATATACATATACTTACATATTAAAAGTAACTATTAAAAGCGTACGCCTAATCCGCCTCTTCCTTGAAACCGCCTATGGAAACTTTTAGGAGGAGGGGCGTCAGATCCACCGGTGTTCACCATTCGATTTAACGACTAAAATATTCTAAAAATGCACCAGATTTCGCTAAGTGCCATATATGAGACAAAACATCTCGGGAGGCATGCGCCCGACCCCGTTGCTCAAAAATGTCAATTCCCCCCTAAACTAAAATCCTCGATCTGCCATCGAGGTTTTAATAGCGTAAATGAGTCTCCATGCCCCTTCCATAGTAAAGTTAGAATGTTGACAACCTGTTAAAAACTCAAACCTGATTAGAATTCTGGGAAACTTACTTTATCATGCAAATAAACATGTCTGCTATTAAACATCAACAAGGAAATAGCGGGTTTAATACCTTCTAAGAAACATTTCAGTTGTATACTACACCGGGTCAAAGGTCCAAACAATAGAAACCCATGTGAAGGAGGCCATTGTGTCCGCGGATATAATGGCATATACGTAGTGTGCCATTGTGTCTGCTGGTCGTCTTAAAGTTATAACAGACACCTCTGTAGGGTACGTCTGTTTCTAACGCAACTGACACAAATCCTGCAATCCGATTGGTTGACGTTCAAAAATGTGCGACTATTAAATCGTGTATAACCCGTCGCAAATCCAGTCAGGTGACATTCGAACCCAGTTCGGCTTTCAACATTCGAACCCAGTTCGGGGTTCAACACGCAGTGTACGAGACATTATAATAATAACCATTTCTATTCAAGTCTCTACTAATTTCAGTCATCCCATTGGCAAACAAGAGAGAGAGGGAGAGAGAGAGAGCGAGAGAGAGAGAGAGAGAGAGAGAGAGAGAGAGAGAGAGAGAGACATACAGACAGACAGCGCTAGAGAGAGAGAGAGAGAGAGACAAAGAGACAGACAGACAGACAGACACAGAAAGACAGAGACAGCGAGACAGACGCAGAGAGACAGAGACAGAGAATAAAAAGCCAGAGACAGACAGAGACAGAGAGACAGACAGAGACAGAGAGAGACAGTCAGAGAGACAAAGACAGAGAGACAGACACAGAGAGGCAGACATATACAGATAGAGACACGGTGTCACAGAGACATTGACAGAGACAAAGAGAGACAGAGACACATATAGACAGAGACACAGAGACACAGAGACACATACAGAGAGAGAGATAGAGAGACACAGAGAGGGAGAGACACAGAGAGACATAGAGTGACAGAGACATAGAGACATAGAGAGACAGAGAGACATAGAGAGACATATGCACAGAGACACAGAGACAGACAGACACAGGGAGACAGAGACAGAGAGACATAGAGCGACAGAGAGAGAAAGAGACACAGAGACACAGAGACAGAAAGATACAGAGACAACGAGACATAGAGAGACAGAAACAGAGAGACAAAGTGAGACATAGCAAGACAGACAGACAGACAGACAGACAGACAGACAGAGCTAGATACAGAGAGCTAGATACAGAGAGACAGAGAGACCAAGACACAGACACAGACACAGATAGACAGAGACAGAGAGAGACAGAGACATAGACACATACACAGATTAGACACATACACATACACAGAGAGACAGAGATAGAGAAACAGAGACAGAGAGAGGGACAGAGACACATAGACACAGAGACACAGTGACAGAGAGAGACAGAGAGAGAGACATATGCACAGAGACACCGAGACAGACAGACACAAGGAGACAGAGA
>JAWPHD010014531.1:0-60651 GCA_037043455.1 Cyrtodaria siliqua
GTCCCATATATATATATAGGCCAACTATTTAAAAATGTCCTATTCATATGTAATATAGAACAATCATTTAAAATATCCCATCATATGTATATAGGCCAACCATTTAAAATATCCCATCAATGTATATAGATCAACCATTTAAAAATGTCCCCATCATATGTACATAGATCACCCATTTAATATGTCCCATCATATGTATATAGACCGACCATTTAAGACTAACCTTTGAAAGTCCCATCATATGTATATAGACCAACCATTTAAAATGTCCCATCATATGTATATTAGACCAACCATTTTTAACAATGTCCCATCATATGTATATAGATCAAACATTTAAAATGTCACATCATATGTATACCAGAACAAACCATTTGAAATGTCCCATCATAACTTTGTATATATACTAATCATTTAAAATATCCAATCATATGATATAAACCAACCCATTTAAAATGACCCATCACCTGTATATAGACCAACCATTTAAAATGACCAATCACATGTATTATAGACCAACCATTTAAAATATCCCATCATATGTATATAGACCAACCATTTAAAATATCCCATCAATGTATATAGATCAACCATTTAAAATGTTCCATCATATGTATGTAGACCAACTATTTAAAATGTCCCATCATATGTATATAGATCAACCATTTAATGATGTCCCATCATATGAATATGAGACCAACCATTTAAAATGTCCCATCATAAATTATGTATATAGACTAACCAATAGAAATGTCCATCATATGTATATAGACCCAACCCATTTAAAATGTCCCATTCATATGGTATATTAGACCAACCATTTAAAATGTCCCATCATATGTATAAAGATCAACCATTTAAAATGTCACATCATATGTATACAGGACCAACCATTTAGTAAAGGTCCCATCATAAATTATGTATATAGACTAATCATTTAAAATATCCAATCATATGTATAATAGACCAACCATTTAAAATGACCCAATCACATGTATATAGACCACCATTTAAAAATGACCCATCACATGTATATAGACCAAACATTTTAAAATGGTCCCATCATATGTATATAGGACCAATATTTAAAATGGTCCCATCAGATGTATATAGAACAGACCATTTAAAATGTCTCATCATGTGTATATGAGACCAACAATGTTAAAATGTCCCAATCATAGTGTATACTAAACCAACCATTTACAATGGTCCCAGTCATATGTATATAGATCACCATTAAATTCCCATCATATGTAGATAGATCAACCTTTTAAAATGTCCATCATATGTATATAGATCAACCATTTAAAATGTCCCCATTATATGTATATAGACCAAACCATTTAAAATGTCCCATCATATGTATATAGACCAACTATATAAAATGTCCCAAAATATGTTTATAGGCCATTTATTTAAAAGTTTCCATCATATGTATATAGGCCAAATGTTTAAAATGTTTCCATCATATGTATATAGACCAACCATTATAAAATGGCCCAGCATATGTATATAGACCAACTATTTAAAATGTCCCCATCATATGTATATAGATCAACCATTTAAATGTCAAATCATATGTATACAGACCAATTATTTTAAAAGTGTCCATCATAAATTATGTATATAGACTGACCATTTAAAATGTCCCATCATATGTATATAGACCAACCATTTAAACATGTCCCACCATATGCAGATAGAGACCAAACCATTTTAAAATGTCCCGTCATACGTAATAGATCAAACCATTTAAAAGTCCCATTATATGTATATAGACCCAACCATTTAAATGTCCCATCGTAAATTATGTATATAGACTGAGCATGTAAAAAGTCCCATCATATGTATAAAGATCATACCATTTAAAATGTCCAGTTCATAGTGCATATAGACCAACCATTAAAAATGTCCCATCATATGTATATAGGACCAACCATTTAAAATGTCCCATCATAATTATGTATATAGACTATACCATTTAAAATATCCAACATTGTATATAGACCAACCATTTAAAAATATCCCACCATATGCATATAGACCAAACCATGTTAAAATGTCGATCATATGTTACTATTAGACTAACCATTTAAAATATCTCATCCATAATATGTATATTAGACCAACCATGTTAAAATGTCCCATATATATATAGGCCAACTATTTAAAATGTCCTATCATATGTATAATAAAACAATCATTTAAAATATCCCATCATATGTATATAGGCCAACCATTTAAAATATCCCATCAATGTATATAGATCAACCATTTAAAATGTCCATCATATGTACATAGATCAACCATTTAATAAAGTCCCATCATTATGTTTATAGACCAACCATTTAAAGACTAACCATTGAAATGTCCCCATCATATGTAAATAGACCAACCATGTAAAATTGTCCCATCATATGTATATAGACCAACCATTTAAAAATGTCCCATCATATGTATATAGATCAACCAATTAAAATGTCACATCATATGTATACAGAACAACCATTTAAAATGTCCCATCATAAATTATGTATATAGACCAACCATTTAAAATGACCCATCACATTGTATATAGACCAACCATTTAAAATGACCCATCACATGTATTATAGACCAACCATTAAAATATCCCATCATATGTATAGTAGACCAAACCATTTAAATTATCCCATCATATGAATATAGACCCAACCATTTAAAATGTCCCATCATAAATTATGTATATAGCTAACCAATTTGAAAATGTCCCATCATATGTATATAGACCAACCATTTAAAATGTCCCATCATATGATATAGACCAACCATTTAAAATGTACCATCATGTATGTATATAGATCAACCATTTAAAATGTCACTATCATATGTATAAGACAACCATTTAAAATGTCCCATCATAAATTATGTATATAGACTAATCATTTAAAAATATCCAATCATATGTATATAGACCAACCATTTAAAATGACCCATCACATGTATATAGACCAACTCCAAGTTTAAATGAACCATCACATGTATATAGACAAAACATTTAAAATGTCCCATCATATGTATATAGACCAAACTATTTAAAATGTCCCCATCATATATATATATGAGAACAACCTTTTAAAATGTCTCATCATATGTATATAAACCAACCATTTTAACAAATGTCCCATCATATGTTATATAGATCAACCATTTAAAATTCCCCATCATATGTAGATAGATCAACCTTGTAAAATGTCCCATCATATGTATATAGATCAACCATTTAAAATGTCCCATCATATGTATATAGACCAACCATTTAAAATGTCCCATTCATATGTATACTAGACCCAACCATTTAAAATGGCCCAGCATATGTATATAGACCAACTATTTAAAAATGTCCCCATCATATGTAATAGATCAACCATTTAAAACTGTCAAATCATATGTATACCACGACCAATTATTTAAAATGTCCCATCATTAAATTATGTATATAGACTGACCATTTAAAATGTCCCATTCATATGTATATAGGACCAACCATTTAAAATGTCCCACATATGCATATAGACCAAAACTTTAAAATGTCCCCGTCATACGTACTATCGATCAACCATTTAAAATGTCCCATTATACTGTATATAGACCAAACCATTTAAAATGTCCCAATCGTAAATTATGTATATAGACTGAGCATTTAAAATGTCCCATCATATGTAATAGATCAACCATTTAAAATGTCCAGTCATATGCATGTAGACCAACCATTAAAAATGTCCATCATGTATATAGACCAACCATTTAAAATGTCCCATCATAAATTGATGTATATAGACTAACTATTTAAAATATCCCAACATATGTATATAGACCAACCATTTAAAATTATCCACCATATGCATATAGACCAACCATTTATAAAATGTCCGATCATATGTATATAGACTAATACCATTAAAATATCTCATCATAATATGTATATAAGACCAACCATTTAAAATGTCCCATATATATATATATAGGCCAAACTATTTAAAATGTCCTATCATATGTATATAGAACAATCATTTAAAATATCCCATCATATGTATTATAGGCCAACCATTTTAAAATATCCCATCAATGTATATAGATCAACCATTTAAAATGTCCCATCATATGTACATAGATCAACCATTTAATACGTCCCATCATATGTATATAGACCAACCATTTAAAGGACTAAACCATTTGAAATATCCCTTCATATGTAATAGACCAACCCATTTAAAATGTCCCATCATACTGTATATAGACCCAACCATTTAAAATGTCCCATCATATGTATATAGATCAACCAATTAAAATGTTCACATCATATGTATACAGAACAACACATTTAAAATGTCCCATCATAAATTATGTATATAGACTAATCATTTAAAATATCCAATCATATGTATATAGACCAACCATTTAAAATGACCCATCACATGTATATAGACCCAACCATATAAAATGACCCATCACATGTTTATAGACCAACCATTTAAAATATCCCATCATATGTATATAGACCAACCATTTAAAATATCCCATCAATGTATATAGATCAACCATTATTAAAATGGTCCCCATCATATGTATTGTAGACCCAACTATTAAAAATGTCCCATCATATGTATATAGCAACAACCCATTTAATACTGTCCCATCATATGAATATAGACCACAACCATTTAAAATGTCCCATCATAAATTATGTATAATAGGACTAACCATTTGAAAATGTCAAATGTCCCATCATATGTATATAGACCAACCATTTAAAATGTCCCATCATATGTATATAGACCAACCATTTAAAATGTCCCATCATATGTATATAGATCAACCATTTAAAATGTCACATCATATGTATACAGACCAACCATTTAAAATGTCCCATCATAAATTATGTATATAGACTAATCATTTACAATATCCAATCATATGTATATAGACCAACCATTTAAAATGACCCATCACATGTATATAGACCAACCATTTAAATGACCCATCACATATACATAGACAAAACATTTAAAATGTCCCATCATATGTATATAGACCAACTATTTAAAATGTCCCATCATATATATATAGAACAACCATTTAAAATGTCTCATCATATGTATATAGACCAACAATTTAAAATGTCCGATCATATGTATATAAACCAACCATTTACAATGTCCCATCATATGTATATAGATCAACCATTTAAAATTCCCATCATATGTAGATAGATCAACCTTGTAAAATGTCCTATCATATGTATATAGATCAACCATTTAGAATGTCCCATCATATGTATATAGACCAACCATTTAAAATGTCCTATCATATGTATATAGAACAATCATTTAAAATATCCCATCATATGTATATAGGCCAACCATTTAAAATATCCCATCAATGTATATAGATCAACCATTTAAAATGTCCCATCATATGTACATAGATCAACCATTTAATATGTCCCATCATATGTATATAAACCGACCATTTAAAGACTAACCATTTGAAATGTCCCATCATATGTATATAGACCAACCATTTAAAATGTCCCATCATATGTATATAGACCAACCATTTAAAATGTCCCATCATATGTATATAGATCAAACATTTAAAATGTCACATCATATGTATACAGAACAACCATTTGAAATGTCCCATCATAAATTTGTATATATACTAATCATTTAAAATATCCAATCATATGTATATAGACCAACCATTTAAAATGACCCATCACCTGTATATAGACCAACCATTTAAAATGACCAATCACATGTATATAGACCAACCATTTAAAATATCCCATCATATGTATATAGACCAACCATTTAAAATATCCCATCAATGTATATAGATCAACCATTTAAAATGTTCCATCATATGTATGTAGACCAACTATTTAAAATGTCCCATCATATGTATATAGATCAACCATTTAATATGTCCCATCATATGAATATAGACCAACCATTTAAAATGTCCCATCATAAATTATGTATATAGACTAACCAATAGAAATGTCCCATCATATGTATATAGACCAACCATTTAAAATGTCCCATCATATGTATATAGACCAACCATTTAAAATGTCCCATCATATGTATAAAGATCAACCATTTAAAATGTCACATCATATGTATACAGACCAACCATTTAAAATGTCCCATCATAAATTATGTATATAGACTAATCATTTAAAATATCCAATCATATGTATATAGACCAACCATTTAAAATGACCCATCACATGTATATAGACCAACCATTTAAAATGACCCATCACATGTATATAGACCAAACATTTAAAATGTCCCATCATATGTATATAGACCAATTATTTAAAATGTCCCATCATATGTATATAGAACAACCATTTAAAATGTCTCATCATGTGTATATAGACCAACAATTTAAAATGTCCCATCATATGTATATAAACCAACCATTTACAATGTCCCATCATATGTATATAGATCAACCATTTAAAATTCCCCATCATATGTAGATAGATCAACCTTTTAAAATGTCCCATCATATGTATATAGATCAACCATTTAAAATGTCCCATTATATGTATATAGACCAACCATTTAAAATGTCCCATCATATGTATATAGACCAACTATATAAAATGTCCCAAAATATGTTTATAGGCCAATTATTTAAAAGTTCCATCATATGTATATAGGCCAAATGTTTAAAATGTTCCATCATATGTATATAGACCAACCATTTAAAATGGCCCAGCATATGTATATAGACCAACTATTTAAAATGTCCCATCATATGTATATAGATCAACCATTTAAAATGTCAAATCATATGTATACAGACCAATTATTTAAAATGTCCCATCATAAATTATGTATATAGACTGACCATTTAAAATGTCCCATCATATGTATATAGACCAACCATTTAAAATGTCCCACCATATGCATATAGACCAAACATTTAAAATGTCCCGTCATACGTATATAGATCAACCATTTAAAATGTCCCATTATATGTATATAGACCAACCATTTAAAATGTCCCATCGTAAATTATGTATATAGACTGAGCATTTAAAATGTCCCATCATATGTATATAGATCAACCATTTAAAATGTCCAGTCATATGCATATAGACCAACCATTAAAAATGTCCCATCATATGTATATAGACCAACCATTTAAAATGTCCCATCATAAATTATGTATATAGACTAACCATTTAAAATATCCCAACATATGTATATAGACCAACCATTTAAAATATCCCACCATATGCATATAGACCAACCATTTAAAATGTCCGATCATATGTATATAGACTAACCATTTAAAATATCTCATCATAATATGTATATAGACCAACCATTTAAAATGTCCCATATATATATATAGGCCAACTATTTAAAATGTCCTATCATATGTATATAAAACAATCATTTAAAATATCCCATCATATGTATATAGGCCAACCATTTAAAATATCCCATCAATGTATATAGATCAACCATTTAAAATGTCCCATCATATGTACATAGATCAACCATTTAATAAGTCCCATCATATGTTTATAGACCAACCATTTAAAGACTAACCATTTGAAATGTCCCATCATATGTAAATAGACCAACCATTTAAAATGTCCCATCATATGTATATAGACCAACCATTTAAAATGTCCCATCATATGTATATAGATCAACCAATTAAAATGTCACATCATATGTATACAGAACAACCATTTAAAATGTCCCATCATAAATTATGTATATAGACCAACCATTTAAAATGACCCATCACATGTATATAGACCAACCATTTAAAATGACCCATCACATGTATATAGACCAACCATTTAAAATATCCCATCATATGTATATAGACCAACCATTTAAAATATCCCATCATATGAATATAGACCAACCATTTAAAATGTCCCATCATAAATTATGTATATAGACTAACCATTTGAAATGTCCCATCATATGTATATAGACCAACCATTTAAAATGTCCCATCATATGTATATAGACCAACCATTTAAAATGTACCATCATATGTATATAGATCAACCATTTAAAATGTCACATCATATGTATACAGACCAACCATTTAAAATGTCCCATCATAAATTATGTATATAGACTAATCATTTAAAATATCCAATCATATGTATATAGACCAACCATTTAAAATGACCCATCACATGTATATAGACCAACCATTTAAATGACCCATCACATGTATATAGACAAAACATTTAAAATGTCCCATCATATGTATATAGACCAACTATTTAAAATGTCCCATCATATATATATAGAACAACCTTTTAAAATGTCTCATCATATGTATATAAACCAACCATTTACAATGTCCCATCATATGTATATAGATCAACCATTTAAAATTCCCCATCATATGTAGATAGATCAACCTTGTAAAATGTCCCATCATATGTATATAGATCAACCATTTAAAATGTCCCATCATATGTATATAGACCAACCATTTAAAATGTCCCATCATATGTATATAGACCAACCATTTAAAATGGCCCAGCATATGTATATAGACCAACTATTTAAAATGTCCCATCATATGTATATAGATCAACCATTTAAAATGTCAAATCATATGTATACAGACCAATTATTTAAAATGTCCCATCATAAATTATGTATATAGACTGACCATTTAAAATGTCCCATCATATGTATATAGACCAACCATTTAAAATGTCCCACCATATGCATATAGACCAAACATTTAAAATGTCCCGTCATACGTATATAGATCAACCATTTAAAATGTCCCATTATATGTATATAGACCAACCATTTAAAATGTCCCATCGTAAATTATGTATATAGACTGAGCATTTAAAATGTCCCATCATATGTATATAGATCAACCATTTAAAATGTCCAGTCATATGCATATAGACCAACCATTAAAAATGTCCCATCATATGTATATAGACCAACCATTTAAAATGTCCCATCATAAATTATGTATATAGACTAACCATTTAAAATATCCCAACATATGTATATAGACCAACCATTTAAAATATCCCACCATATGCATATAGACCAACCATTTAAAATGTCCGATCATATGTATATAGACTAACCATTTAAAATATCTCATCATAATATGTATATAGACCAACCATTTAAAATGTCCCATATATATATATATAGGCCAACTATTTAAAATGTCCTATCATATGTATATAGAACAATCATTTAAAATATCCCATCATATGTATATAGGCCAACCATTTAAAATATCCCATCAATGTATATAGATCAACCATTTAAAATGTCCCATCATATGTACATAGATCAACCATTTAATACGTCCCATCATATGTATATAGACCAACCATTTAAAGACTAACCATTTGAAATGTCCCATCATATGTAAATAGACCAACCATTTAAAATGTCCCATCATATGTATATAGACCAACCATTTAAAATGTCCCATCATATGTATATAGATCAACCAATTAAAATGTCACATCATATGTATACAGAACAACCATTTAAAATGTCCCATCATAAATTATGTATATAGACTAATCATTTAAAATATCCAATCATATGTATATAGACCAACCATTTAAAATGACCCATCACATGTATATAGACCAACCATTTAAAATGACCCATCACATGTATATAGACCAACCATTTAAAATATCCCATCATATGTATATAGACCAACCATTTAAAATATCCCATCAATGTATATAGATCAACCATTTAAAATGTCCCATCATATGTATGTAGACCAACTATTAAAAATGTCCCATCATATGTATATAGATCAACCATTTAATATGTCCCATCATATGAATATAGACCAACCATTTAAAATGTCCCATCATAAATTATGTATATAGACTAACCATTTGAAATGTCCCATCATATGTATATAGACCAACCATTTAAAATGTCCCATCATATGTATATAGACCAACCATTTAAAATGTCCCATCATATGTATATAGATAAACCATTTAAAATGTCACATCATATGTATACAGACCAACCATTTAAAATGTCCCATCATAAATTATGTATATAGACTAATCATTTAAAATATCCAATCATATGTATATAGACCAACCATTTAAAATGACCCATCACATGTATATAGACCAACCATTTAAATGACCCATCACATGTATATAGACAAAACATTTAAAATGTCCCATCATATGTATATAGACCAACTATTTAAAATGTCCCATCATATATATATAGAACAACCATTTAAAATGTCTCATCATATGTATATAGACCAACAATTTAAAATGTCCGATCATATGTATATAAACCAACCATTTACAATGTCCCATCATATGTATATAGATCAACCATTTAAAATTCCCCATCATATGTAGATAGATCAACCTTGTAAAATGTCCTATCATATGTATATAGATCAACCATTTAGAATGTCCCATCATATGTATATAGACCAACCATTTAAAATGTCCCATCATATGTATATAGACCAACCATTTAAAATGTCCCATCATATGTATATAGATCAACCATTTAAAATGTCCCACCATATGTATACAAACCAATCATTTAAAATGTCCCATCATAAATTATGTATATAGACTAACCATTTAAAATATCCCATCATATGTATATAGACCAACCATTTAAAATGTCCCACCATATGCATATAGACCAAACATTTAAAATGTCCCATCATATGTATATAGATCAACCATTTAAAATGTCCCATCATATGTATACAAACCAATCATTTAAAATGTCCCATCATAAATTATGTATATAGACTAACCATTTAAAATATCCCATCATATGTATATAGACCAACCATTTAAAATGTCCCACCATATGCATATAGACCAAACATTTAAAATGTCCCATCATATGTATAGAGATCAACCATTTAAAATGTCCCATTATATGTATATAGACCAACCATTTAAAATGTTCCATCGTAAATTATGTATATAGACTGACCATTTAAAATGTCCCATCATATGTATATAGATCAACCATTTAAAATGTCCTGTCATATGCATATAGACCGACCATTAAAAATGTCGGATCATAAATTATGTATATAGACTAACCATTTAAAATGTCCCATCATATGTATATAGACCAACCATTTAAAATGTCCCATTATATGTATATAGACCAACCATTTAAAATATCCCATCATATGTATATAGAAAAAACATTTAAAATGACCCATCATATCCATATAGACCAACCATTTAAAATGACCCATCATATGCATATAGAAAAAATATATAAAATGACTCGTCATATGCATATAGACCAACCATTTAAATTGTCCCATCATATGCATATAGACCAACCATTTAATATGACCCATCATATGCATATTGACCAACCATTTAAAATGACCAATCATATGCATATAGAAAAAATATATAAAATGACTCGTCATATGCATATAGACCAACCATTTAATATGACCCATCATATGCATATAGACCAACCATTTAAAATGACCCATCATATGCATATAGACCAACCATTTAAAATGACCCATCATATGCATATAGACCAACCATTTAAAATCGCCCATCATATGTATATAGATCAACCATTTAAAATGTCCCATCATATGTATATAGACCAACCATTTAAAATGTCCTATCATATGCATATAGACCAACCATTTAATATGGCCCATCATATGCATATAGGCCAACCATTTAAAATGTCCCATCATATGCGTATAGACCAACGATTTAAAATGTCCCATCATATGTATATAGACCAACTATATAAAATGTCCCAAAATATGTTTATAGGCCAATTATTTAAAAGTTCCATCATATGTATATAGGCCAAATATTTAAAATGTTCCATCATATGTATATAGACCAACCATTTAAAATGTCCCATCATATGTATATAGACCAACCATTTAAAATGTCCTATCATATGTATATAGATCAACCATTTAAAATGTCATATCATATGTATACAGACCAATCATTTAAAATGTCCCATCATAAATTATGTATATAGACTGATCATTTAAAATGTCCCATCATATGTATATAGACCAACCATTTAAAATGTCCCACCATATGCATATAGACCAAACATTTAAAATGTCCCGTCATACGTATATAGATCAACCATTTAAAATGTCCCATTATATGTATATAGACCAACCATTTAAAATGTCCCATCGTAAATTATGTATATAGACTGACCATTTAAAATGTCCCATCATATGTATATAGATCAACCATTTAAAATGTCCAGTCATATGCATATAGACCGACCATTAAAAATGTCCCATCATATGTATATAGACTAACCATTTAAAATGTCCCATCGTATGTATATAGACCAACCATTTATAATGTCCCATCATATGCATATAGACCAACCATTTAAAATGTCCAATCATATGTATATATATCGACCATTTAAAATGTCCCATCATATGTATATAGACCAACATAAAAATGTCCCATCATATGGATATATATCAACCATTTAAAATGTCCCATCATATGTTTAAAGACCAACCATTTAAAATATCCCATCATATGTATACAGACCAACCATTCAAAATATCCCATCATATGTATATATATCAACCATTTAAAATGTCCCATCATATGTAAATAGACCAACCATTTAAAATGTCCCATCATATGTATATAGATCAACCATTTAAAATGTTCCATCATATGTATATAGACCAACCATTTAAAATGTCTCATCATAAATTATGTATATAGGCTAACAATTTAAAATGTCCCATCATATGTATATAGACCAACCATTTAAAATGTCGCATCATATGTATATAGACCAACCATTTAAAATATCCCATCATATGTATATAGAAAAACCATTTAAAATGACCCATCATATGCATATAGACCAACCATTTAAAATGACCAATCATATGCATATAGAAAAAATATATAAAATGACCCAGCATATGCATATAGACCAACCATTTAAAATGTCCCATCATATGCATATAGACCAACCATTTAATATGACCCATCATATGCATATAGACCAAACATTTAAAATGACCCATCATATGCATATAGACCAACCATTTAAAATCTCTCGCATCATACGTATATAGATCAACCATTTAAAATGTCCCACCATATGTATATAGACCAACCATTTAAAAAGTCCCATCATATGTATATAGACCAACCATTTATAATGTCCCAACATATGTATATAGACCAACCATTTAAAATGACCCACCATATGTATATAGACCAACCATTTAAAATGACCCATCATATGTATATAGACCAACCATTTAAAATGACCCATCATATGTATATAGACTAACCATTTAAAATGTCCCATCGTATGTATATAGACCAACCATTTATAATGTCCCATCATATGCATATAGACCAACCATTTAAAATGTCCAATCATATGTATATATATCGACCATTTAAAATGTCCCATCATATGTATATAGACCAACATAAAAATGTCCCATCATATGGATATATATCAACCATTTAAAATGTCCCATCATATGTTTATAGACCAACCATTTAAAATATCCCATCATATGTATACAGACCAACCATTTAAAATATCCCATCATATGTATATATATCAACCATTTAAAATGTCCCATCATATGTAAATAGACCAACCATTTAAAATGTCCCATCATATGTATATAGATCAACCATTTAAAATGTTCTATCATATGTATATAGACCAACCATTTAAAATGTCCCATCATAAATTATGTATATAGGCTAACAATTTAAAATGTCCCATCATATGTATATAGACCAACCATTTAAAATGTCGCATCATATGTATATAGACCAACCATTTAAAATATCCCATCATATGTATATAGAAAAACCATTTAAAATGACCCATCATATGCATATAGACCAACCATTTAAAATGACCAATCATATGCATATAGAAAAAATATATAAAATGACCCAGCATATGCATATAGACCAACCATTTAAAATGTCCCATCATATGCATATAGACCAACCATTTAATATGACCCATCATATGCATATAGACCAAACATTTAAAATGACCCATCATATGCATATAGACCAACCATTTAAAATCTCTCGCATCATATGTATATAGATCAACCATTTAAAATGTCCCACCATATGTATATAGACCAACCATTTAAAAAGTCCCATCATATGTATATAGACCAACCATTTATAATGTCCCAACATATGTATATAGACCAACCATTTAAAATGACCCACCATATGTATATAGACCAACCATTTAAAATGACCCATCATATGTATATAGACCAACCATTTAAAATGACCCATCATATGTATATAGACCAACCATTTCAAATGTCCATCATATGTATATAGACCGACCATTTAAAATGTCCCATCATATGTATATAGACCGACCATTTGAAATGTCCCATCATATGTATATAGACCGACTATTTAAAATGTCCCATCAAATGTATATAGACCAACCATTTAAAATGACCCATCATATGTATATAGACCAACCATTTCAAATGTCCATCATATGTATATAGACCGACCATTTAAAATGTCCCATCATATGTATATAGACCAACCATTTAAAATGTCCCATCATATGCATATAGAACAACCATTTAATATGCCCATCATATGCATATAGACCAACCATTTAAAATTTCCCATCATATGCATATAGACCAACGATTTAAAATGACCCATCATATGTATATAGACCAACCATTTAAAATGTCCCATCATATGTTTATAGACCAACCATTTAAAATGACCCATCATATGTATATAGACCAAACAATTAAAATGTCCCATCATATGTATATTAACCAACCATTTAAAATGACCCATCATATGTATATAGACCAACCATTTAAAAAGTCCCATCATATGTATATAGACCAACCATTTATAATGTCCCAACATATGTATATAGACCAACCATTTAAAATGACCCACCATATGTATATAGACCAACCATTTAAAATGACCCATCATATGTATATAGACCAACCATTTAAAATGACCCATCATATGTATATAGACCAACCATTTCAAATGTCCATCATATGTATATAGACCGACCATTTAAAATGTCCCATCATATGTATATAGACCAACCATTTAAAATGTCCCATCAGATGTATATATATGTATATAGACCAACTATTTAAACAAGTTTCTATGCGTGTTGTCTATTATAATTATATATACCAACTGTTTTAAAACATGCCTCCCATCATAGGTATATATATCAACAAAACATGCCTCCCATCATACGTATATATATATATATAGCAACAAAACATGCCTCCCATCATAGGTATATATATCAACAAAACATGCCTCCCATCAAAGGTATATATATATATAGCAACAAAACATGCCTCCCATCGTAGGGATACATATATATCAACAAAACATGCCTCCAATCATAGGTATATATATCAAAAAAACATGCCTCCCATCATAGGTGTATATATATATATATAGCAACACAACATGCTTTCCATAATAGGTCTGTCTTGGCTGTCATGCACAATTTCAAAACATTTATTTATACTTATGTAATATATCAACCACTTCCAAACATGATTTTATTAAAGGCATATAAACTATTTATAATCATGTCTTTCAGCATAAGTATATAGAGCTATAGTTCAAGTGGCTTTCTAGGCTACTAGTATTGTTATTCAGCATAGGTATATAGGGCTGTAGTTCAAGTGGCTTTCTAGGCTACTAGTATTGTTTTTCAGCATAGGTATATAGAGCTATAGTTCAAGTGGCTTTATAGACTACTAGTATTGTTTTTCAGCATAGGGATATAGAGCTATAGTTCAAGCGGCTTTATAGGCCTCTAGTATTGTTTTTCAGCATAGGTATATAGAGCTATAGTTCAAGTGGCTTTATAGGCTACTAGTATTGTTTTTCAGCATAGGGATATAGAGCTATAGTTCAAGCGGCTTTATAGGCCTCTAGTATTGTTTTTCAGCATAGGTATATAGAGCTATAGTTCAAGTGGCTTTATAGGCTACTAGTATTTTTTTTTGTATTTATATATACATGAGCATCTTTGTGTTTTACTTATATTGCCTATTAAAAGGACACACGGCAATCTTGATTTTTTAAAAACATGCAGCGTCCCTTTTGTTTTTCTATATCATTAGTTCAGTCATTAATATTAATTATAAGAATAGTATAAATTAATTTGTTTTGGTATATTAATGACTTTTGATAATATTGCACCAATACTATATTTCAACATTCGGTAAAATAACGATGAAAATTGAAAAATCAAAATTTTATTTAATCTTATGCAAGCAGGCTTAAAGTCAAATTGTCACCGAATTAAAAAATCGAGAAGTTAATTTTGATGTTTGATATCCCTTTAATGCTGTCTTGTTGGTCAGAGAATAATTCATGGCGGGATTTTCTTTTTTTACACTGTCCCATTTTATTGGGAAGTGTGAGGTTTGGTGCACCCTATAACCTGGTTTAAACCTCCAGCGGCCTTTTTTTGCAACTGACCATTCCATTGTCACTATCATATGTATATAGACTAACAATTGCAAAACATATCTTCCATCCTAAGTGTATAGATCAACCATTGGTGAACATGTATTCCGTCAAATGCATGTAGACCAACCGTTTCAAAGCGTGTCCCCCACAATATGTATATATGCCAACGACTTCAAAGCACTTCTTTCATCTATAAATACCAAACATTTCTAAGTATATCTATTAAAACATGTTTACCATCATATATATATATATATATATAGATCAAAACTTCCAACATATTTCAAAACACTTCTTCTACCATATGTATATATGAGACCAATGATCAGCTACTATAGTATACAACCATTAGATGGTAGCCAACGACATATAATATAGGTTTATTATATTTGATAAATAACCGTTTTTAGCATTGCAATGAGCATAATAACTTACCTTAATGTTTATACTCTACAATCATCCTTGATATAATTAACGTCTTATCAGAGATTCAAGGTTTTCCAACAATTTATTTTTAGAACAAAAATGTAAAGTGTTTTCCAAAAAAATATTTTTAGAACACACTGATGTATTTTTGGAACACTTACTTATCAATCAGGTAAAGATAATACGGTTCCTTTCTCTATACATGGACCAGGATATGCGTTTGCAAGAAGACTTGACTAATATATGTTTTATTAACTGACATTTGTTTTCTTTCTTTTGTTGGAAAATATTAACAGAACTATATTTTCAAGTTTTAAATATAATTATACTGTTAGTCTGGTTTAATTACAAAGGACATTATACATTTAAACAAACTGCTAACTTCTTGTATTAGGTTTTAAATATTTAATTTGCTACTGAGTAGTTTACACATGTAAATAATGGAACAAAAAGGCTGACACAACCCAGTCATAGTGTAGAAGCTTGTGAAAACAATATTTCAACTAATTAACAATATTTCACATTGCTATTGGCATAAATAACTTGCCTCAATATTTAAGAATTACCAAGACCCTCATATAACTAGGCATAATTAAAATATGTTGATTAAAAGATATTTATATCAACACTAGAGAACAGCAGTAACATTTCAATGGTTTGTCAATAGTTTATTTATAGATCAGGCTACACCAATTACCAACCAATCAGCGGGCATGGAAAAAGTTGGGGCATTTTCCATTGAAGTTGGCAATAAATAAATTCCTTGCATTGCATTTGAGAAAAAGCAAAGCTATGTGCAAGGGGGAAACGAACATAAACATAAGGTTATCACTAGGAAAAAGTTATTTTGGATTAAGTGATTAAGAATTCAACATACATATGTTTAAAAAATTAAAACATATAATGAAGGCCAAAGTTTGAGAATTATGCAGAAAATGAAATATTCACAGAACAGAAATCATGAAGCATTAGGGTAGGCATATGGAAAATGAATTGGTGTAGTTTGACCTAAAGATAGATTCTGCATAGGGTAAAAGTGAAAGTAGACATACTTGTTTCTAATACAATGATTTGTTAGTGTGACAAATGTTGAATTATGGTGTATTTTGACTTTTCTTATAAATATTTGAAAGTTTTATGATACAACATAGGTAATTTAATGTTTGTATTAATAGTTGTGGACACAACTTTAGCCATACCTGGCACCTGGTATACAACATTGGCCTGTAATGCACATGTTTGACACAGTTAAAGGTAGGTTGTTTTCATTTCTGAGGGCTTTGCTTACATTGTTTGGCAAAAATGTCAGAAAGCGACAATCTACATATGTCCGAAAAGATATCGAAAAACCGCTAATGTCTGTTTTGAAAAAGTTGTTGAGGTAAACTCTGACTTTGAGTTCATCGCTTCTATACGGTTAGTGTCGATATGCAAATGAGTTATGTGGTTTAATACATTTTACGAATTAAATTCTTTAGTTGGCAAAAATATCTTTTGTATTTTTTTCAAAAGTTTTTTCTACCCCACCCTCTTCATTTTAATGAATTTTCATGGATCTGTACTTTAAACAGTGCTTAATGGCTGCATGGTTACATGAAAAAGATCTGTAAAGATGGTATAAACATTATCTGATAAAAAAATAAAAAAACAGTACAGTAACAGGCAATCTTGTGTAATGAGCATATTGTAAAACATGGCATGGCCGTAAAAATGGAGATTGGGAGGATAGTCTCATAATTATTTTTTGTCATTTTTACACTGAAAAGTTGCATTTTCTTGATGGTTTCACATATAAAAACTTCTGAATAATGTTAATTAATTCATTTGAAGGCAGATTTTGAATATATACAAAAACAGTGGCGTTTTATGGTAAAATCTGCTGTTTTGACCCCTGAAAATGAAAAAAAAAAAATGAGTAGATATTATTTTCAAGATAGCTTCAACTGGTTGAAAATCACATGTTCTTGATGAAATCAATTTAAAATCACTTTATTTGAAGCAAAAGATTGGAACGGTTGTCAAGATATTGCATTTTGAAGATTCTGGATTTACGTTTAAAAACCGAAGGTATTTTGCTTTAGCCGAAGCTCTTTTAAGCCCTCATATTTTGTCAAAAAGGATTTTTTTTCTAAAAAAGAATAACATCTTTTTTCTCAAATTGAATGTATCAAACAATTTAGCTTTTTTCATGGTTTTAAATATTTGAAAGTTTTATGATGCAACATAGGTAATTTAAATTCTTTTATTAATTGTTGTGGACACAAAATTAGCCATACCTGACACTTGGTATACAACATTGGCCTGTAATGCACATATTTGACACAGTTAAATGTATATCTAGTAAGTTTTATTCATTTCTGAGGGCTTTGCATACATTGTTTGGCAAAAATGTCAGAAAGCGACAATCTACATCTGTCTGAAAAGATGTCGAAAAACCACTAATGTCTGTTTTGAAAAAAAAATTGAGTTTTAACTCTGACTTTGAGTTCATCGCTTCTATACGGTTAGTGTCGATATGCAAATATGTTATGCAGTTTAATACATTTTACAAATTAATTTATTTAGTTGGCAAAAAATATGACCTTTTATATGTTTTTCAAAAGTTGTTTTCTACCCCACCCTCTTCATTTTAATGAATTTTCATGGATCTGTACTTTAAACAGTGCTTAATGGCTGCATGGTTACATGAAAAAGATCTGTAAAGATGGTATAAACATTATCTAATAAAAAATACTACAAACAGTACAGTAACAGGCAATCTTGTGTAATTAGCATATTGTAAAACATGGCATGGCCCTAAAAATGGGGTTGGGGAGGATAGTCTCAGAATTAATTTTTGTCATTTCTACACTGAAAAGTTGCATTTTCTTGATGGTTTCATATATAGAAACTGCTGAATAATGTTAATTAATTCATTTGAAGGCAGATTTTGAATATATACAAAGACAGTGGCGTTTAATGCTATTTTGACCCCTGAAAATCACAAATATTATTTTTAAGTAGATATTATTTTCAAGATAGCTTCAACTGGTTGAAAAGCACATGTTGTTGATAAAATCAATTTAAAATCACTTTATTTGAAGCAAAAGATTGGAACGGTTGTCAAGATATGGCATTTTGAAGATTCTGGATTTACGCTTTAAAACCGAAGGAATTTTGCTTTAGCCGAAGCTCTTTTAAGCCCTCATATTTGTCGAAAAGTATTTTTTCTAAAAAAAGAATGACATCATTTTTCTCAGATTGAATGTATCAAACAATTTAGCCAGAAAAAAAATCAGTCAGCTTTAATGACTCTTTAAGATAGACTCTGCATAGGGTAAAATCACCACAGTAAATAATAAAGAAGCATGAAAAATAGAAAATCAAACTATTACCCAAGTATATATAACGGAATTCCGTATTTAACAAAACTCGCAAATATTTAAATACCTCCCTTTAAACTAAATCTCAATTTGAAATTCAAGTTAATGTTATACGGCGTAAACATTGAAAATTTCAGATTTACAAAAACGCTTTTGAAAACATATTAGTTTAAACATATACATTTCGACTGCTGCTTAGCTGGCATTTGCTCAAAAGTATCAAAAGTTGCATTAGTCTCAAGAACATTCAAGTTTCATTTAAATATTTCAGACTAATAGCACTACAGCAGTCACTCACACAAAGTCGAGTCATAGCGGGATTCTTCCGTGGCTCAAAGGGTATATAATCCTTTGCATTATATGTTTACATATCAACCATTTATAAACATGTATTCCATTACATGTATACAGATCAACCATTTCTTAACATGTTTTCTATCATATGTATATAGACCAACTATTTATTAACACGTCTTCCATCACAAATATAGAGATCACAATTTCTAAACATTTTCTATCATACACTAAACCAAATTACTAAGTACCAACCTAACAATACGTCAATAATATTCTCATTGTTTTGTGTATTTTGAGCTTGATTAGAGATACGGTTAAACTGCAAAATAACGAGTGTAAATCGTCTGCTCTGATTGCATGAACATATTTTAAAACGTTTAAGTCAATGTGTTTTCTTAGAAATAAGTTATAACACTTATACAACTGGGTATATAGGATTTTATTAAATACTTCGAATTAGTGAAGCTTTCGATGTTCCTAATTCTAAAATATGCCAGTTAAAATTATGTTGACATCATGTTTTGCTAGCATTACCACTACAAATGCGTTTGTAGAAGGAATTTTTAAAATATTTAATGTTAACGCTGAACTATAGTTACTTGAATTTCAAACAATATTCAATTTAAAGGGATGTAATCTAAGATTATCCATATTTAATTTTTTTATAGACGGAGAATCTGCTATAAATGGGTCAATTGTTTATGTTTTTTTCATACCAAATTTAAGAATTTTATATCTTTAAGCGATCTTTGACTCATGTTATGTGCTTTATCAGCACATTTCATGTTTTCATATAAAAGGAGGGTAACTCTCAAAAGATATTACAATTTAAACAAAAAACAAGAGGCCCAAGAGGGCCTGTGGACGCTCTACTAGCTAAAACAGCTCTTATAGTTAGATATAGATCTCTTCTCCTATAGATTTAACAAAGGAAAATACAATATAGCATTTTCAACAAATCAAGGGCCATAACTCTGTTATTACTTACAAGATCTAGCTGGTTTTCGAAATTGTCCAAGATTTCATTGATATACCACACTTTGCACAACTAGACATCATACTGGGGCTTCATGCCAAATTTCGAAGAAATCCAACAAGCCGTTTAAGAGGAGTAGCGCCGATAAGAAATTTAAAATAAAAACTCCATAACTCCGTCAAAAATCAGCGAACTGGAACAAAAGTGTGATATGCACAACTAGACATCTTACCGATGCTTCCTGCCAAGTTTCGTCGAAATTCAACAAGGCATTTAGGATGAGTAGAGCGGACAAGAAATTTTAAAGTAAGTGTCAAGTAATTAAAAAGATAATGAAAAAAAATTGAAAAAAAAAATTCTAATCAATCAAAAAAAATGAAATAAAAATAAATGAAAAAATAAAAAATTAAAAAATTAAAAAATTAAAAAAAATTAAAAAAATTGAAATTGAAAAAAAATTGAAATTGAAAAAAAAATTAAACAAGAGGCCCAAGAGGGCCTGTGGACGCTCTACTGGCTAAAACAGCTCTTATAGATTTAGATAGATATAGCTACAAAGGAAAATACAATATAGCATTTTTCAACAAATCAAGGGCCATAACTCTGTCATTACTAACAAGATCTAGCTGGTTTTCGAAATTGTCCAAGATTTCATTGCTATACCGCGTTTTGCACAACTAGACATCATACTGAGGCTTCCTGCCAAATTTCGTAGAAATCCAACAAGCCGTTTAAGAGGAGTAGCGCCGACAAGAAATTTAAAATAAAAATGTCAAAGGGCCATAACTCCGTCATAAATCAGCAAAATGGAACAAAAGCGTGATATGCACAACTGGACATCTTACCTATGCTTCCTGCCAAGTTTCGTCGACATTCAACAAGGCATTTAGGATGAGTAGCGCCGACAAGACATGTTAAAGTAAGTGTCAAGTAATTAAAAATATAATGTAAAAAAAATAAAAATAAAAAATAAAAAATAAAAAAAATAAAAAATAAAAAATAATAAAAAAAATAAAATAAAAAAAAAAAATTAAAAAAAATAAAAAAAAAATTTAAAAAAAAAAATGAAATAATTGAAAAAATAAATAAAAAAAAATTGAAATTAAAAATAATTAAAAAACTGTTAACCCCGGGGGGCGTCGAAATTTGACACCAGGGTCACCATTTGAACAAACTTGTTAGAGGACCATAAGATGATGCTACATGTAATACATGAGAGCTCTGTGCCATGTGGTTCCAGAGAAGAAGATTTTTTTCAGTTTTTGCCTATACAAGCCTAAGTAAAACTGTGACCCCAAGGGTGGGGCCAAATGTGACCAATGGGTCACCATTTGGACAAACTTGGTAGAAGACCAAAAAGCTTATAGCAAATGCAAAATATTAAACCTCTGGCTCTTGCAGTTTCAGAAAAGAAGATTTTTTAAGTTTTTCCCCTATACATGTCTATGTAAAACATGTGACCCTTGGGACGGGGCCAAATGTGACCCCTGGGTCACCATTTGAACAAACTTGGTAAAGGACTATAAGCTTATAATAAATGTAAAATATCAAACCTCTGGCTCTTGTATTTTCCGAGAAGAAGATTTAAAAAACAAAATCCTATATAAGTCTATGTAAAACTGTGACCCTCGGGGCGGGGACAAATTAGACCCCAGGGTCACCATTTGAACAAACTTAGTAGAGGACCATAAGCTGATGCTACATGTAAGACATGGGAGCTCTGTGCCATGTGGTTCCAGAGAAGAAGATTTTTTTCAGTTTTTGCCTATACAAGCATTTATGTAAAACTGTGACCCCCAGGGCGGGGCAAGGTGTGACCCCAGGGTCACCATTTGAACAAACTTTGTAGAAGACCATAAGCTTATAGCAAATGCAAAATATTAAACCTCTGGCTCTTGCAGTTTTAGAGAAGAAGATTTTTTAAGTTTTTCCATATACACGTCTATGTAAAACATGTGACCCTTGGGGTGGGGCCAAATGTGACCCGAGGTTCACCATTTGAACAAACTTGGTAAAGGACCATAAGCTTATAGTAAATGCAAAATATCAAACCTCTGGCTCTTGTAGTTTCCGAGAAGAAGATTTTTTAAAAAAAAATCCTATATAAGTCTATATAAAACTGTGACCCCCGGGGCGGGGACAAATTTGACCCCAGGGTCACCATTTGAACAAACTTAGTAGAGGACCATAAGCTGATGCTACATGTAATACATGAGAGCTCTGTGCCATGTGGTTTCAGAGAAGAAGATTTTTTAAAGTTTTTTCCTATATGTCTATATGAAAAACATGCAAAACCTCAATATACAAACTTTGGACCCCCGGGGCACAGCCAATTTTGACCCCGGGGACTTTATTTGAACAAGCTTGATAGTCTAGGCTTTGGCGATCATTTTAAAACAAAAATTGTTGAAATCTGTCCAGCGGTTCTGGAGAAGAAGATTTTTTAAGGTTTCGACTATATATGGTAATGGCAGCCATCTTGGATGTAGCACTGACCTAATTTTAACAAATCTAAAAAGCATTCATCTAAGGATCATCCAGGTGAAGTTTGGTCAAAATTAGCCAAGCGGTTTCTGAGAAGAAGTCATTTGAAGAAAAGTTAACGGACGGACGACGGACGGACGGACGACGGAAGACGGACACACACCATCCCATAAGCTCTGCTGGCCCTTGGCCAGTAGAGCTAAAAATAAATCAAATTAAAAACTAAAAAAAAAGTTGAAAAAAATTAAAAAACAGTTTTTGCCTATACAAGCCTAAGTAAAATGCAAAATATTAAACCGCTGGCTCTTGCAGTTTCAGAGAAAAGATTTTTTAAATTTTCCCCTATACATGTCTATGTAAAACATGTGACCCTTGGGGCGGGGTCAAATGTGACCTCGGGTCACAATTTGAACAAACTTGGTAAAGGACCATAAGCTTATAGCAAATGCAAAATATTAAACCTCTGGCTCTTGCAGTTCCAGAGAAGAAGATTTTTTTCAGTTTTTCCCTATACAAGCATTTATGTAAAACATGTGACCCTTGGGGCGAGGTCAAATGTGACCCGAGGGTCACAATTTGAACAAACTTGGTAAAGGACCATAAGCTTATAGTAAATGCAAAATATTACACCTCTGGCTCTTGTAGTTTCCAAGAAGAAGATTTTTTTTAAAAAAATCCTATATAAGTCTATGTAAAACGGTGACTCTCGGGGCGGGGACAAATTTGACCTCAGGGTCACCATTTGAACAAACTTAGTAGAGGATCATAAGCTGATGCTACATGTAATACATGAGAGCGTGGTTCCAGAGAAGAAGATTTTTTTCAGTTTTTCCCTATACAAGCCTATGTAAAACTGTGACCCCCGGGGTGGGGCCAAATGTGACCCCTGGGTCACCATTTGAACAAACTTGGTAGAGGACTACAAGCTTATAGCAAATGCAAAATATTAAACCTCTGGCTCGTGTAGTTTCAGAGAAGAAGATTTTTTAAGTTTTTCCCTATGCATGTCTATGTAAAACATGTGACCCTTGGGGCGGGGCCAAATGTGACCCGAGGGTCACCATTTGAACAAACTTGGTAAAGGACCATAAGCCTATAGTAAATGCAAAATATCAAACCTCTGGCTGTTGTAGTTTCCGAGAAAAAGATTTTTAAAAACAAAATCCTATATAAGTCTATGTAAAACTGTGACCCCCGTGGCGGGGACAAATTTGACCCCAGGGTCACCATTTGAACAAACTAAGTAGAGGACCATAAGCTGATGCTACATGTAATACATGAGAGCTCTGTGCCTTGTGGTTTCAGAGACGAAGATTTTTAAAAGTTTTTTCCTATATGTCTATATTAAAAACATGCAAAACCTCAATATACAAACTTTGGACCCCCGGGGCACGGCCATTTTTGACCCCGGGGACTTTATTTCAACAAACTTGATAGTCTAGGCGTTGGCGATCATTTTAAAAGAAGAACTGTTGAAATCTGTCCAGCGGTTCTGGAGAAGAAGATTTTTTAAGGTTTCGACCATATATGGTAATGGCAGCCATCTTGGATGTAGCGCTGACCTAATTTTAATAAATCTAAAAAGCATTCATCTAAGGATCATCCACGTGAAATTTGGTCAAAATTAGCCAAGCGGTTTCTGAGGAGAAGTCGTTTGAAGAAAAGTTAACGGACGACGGACGACGGAAGACGGACAACACACCATCCCATAAGCTCTGCTGGCCCTTCTGCTGGCCCTTGGCCAGTAGAGCTAATAAATGTTTTACAAACTATGGGTCAAAACAAAATACTAAATCCGATATCTATTCTAAAATATATCTAAAATAAGAAAATTAGTTAAGATACAAAAGTTGATACTTAGCAATTTTGTTAAGTGTTTATATACATAAATAAGGATAAAAATATCGGACAGGGAAAGCAGCATTCAAGGACGACAGTCAACCACAAAACACAAAAACAAACACGCAAACAGACAAACGAAAAGGCAAAAGTAATAAAAAATGCAAACGACATCACAAACACATAAGGGTTGACAATAGGGCTACCGCCTTGGAACGGTCAGTGGCAAAGTAGGCCACTGGGGGTTTAAACCGGTTCTAGGGTGCACCAAACCTCACACTTACCCTACTTCATCCCATTAAAACAGGACAGTGTAAATAAAGAAATCCCCGCCATGATCTAAACTCTTACCAACAAGGCAGCATCATTAGGCAATATAAGTAAAACACAAATATGCTCGTGTAAATATAATACAAAAAAACAATAGCCTAGAAAGCCACAATGAAGGTACTCAATGACTTGGCAGAAGCCAGAGCAGTAAGAGAATACACCATTAAGGGCACGACAAGAAAGAACATGGACAAACATCAAACGCCACCTTCCCGATTGGCTTTAGGTAGGCGTCATCATAGGGTCCACAGCCTGTCCGGTCATCGTACAATTAAAGAGGAAAGCATAGTGGCGAACTGTAAAAGGGTCCACCACCAAGCATGCAGTACGTTGCAAAATGATAGGGTCATAACCTCTTTTGATAAACTTTTTAACAAGTTTAACAAAGATAGTATGAAAGTGATCATGACCAAGAATCTTACGAAGTTTATAAATCACATCACCATAGAAGTCAGGTTGTGATAGTCCTTGTCGCAGAAGAGTCCTTAAATTACAATTATATTTGGAAAGAAGATCAGGGTTACGATAATAAAATTTTGCAAAGGTTTTACGAAGTTTATGGTAACGGTAACCCTGATTGAGTAACTTTTTAGTTATACAAAGATTACGAATATTAAAGTCCTCAACTCGAGTACAAGCTCTCGAAAAACGAATGAGTTGAGACAGATACACCCCATAAGAAGTTGCTCGGGGAACATCCCCATCCAAGTGGGGAAAATTAACAATGTCAAAATTAAAATCATCTCTCTTGTCATAGATTTTGCTAATTATTTTACCAATTTCAATCGAGAGATCTAAATCAAGAAAAGAAGCGTTATTATCAGATATATTTTCTTTATTAAGCCGAAGTTCTTTAGGATAAATATTATGAACCATAGTTTGAAAGAAAGGGTTGTCAATGTTCAGTATGTCATCCAGATACCGACAGGTGTCATTAAAAGCTTCAATAACATCTGCCTGGGTATCTGGTGAAAGACCCAACATGAAATCCCTTTCATAGCAAAATAAAAACAAATCTGCGACAAGTGGTGCACAGTTCGTACCCATAGGGATACCAACAATTTGTCTATAAACGGTGGTACCATACCTGACGAAAATATTATCTAATAGGAAGATGAGTGCTTCACAAACTTCATAGCAAGTCCACATAGTATAATTGTCTAAACTGCCGTTAGTAAAAAAACGCTTTAATATTATTACATGCCAAAAATGTAGTATTTTCTCTAGCGAATGTTTTTTGAATAAGAGAAATTAGCTTGTCTTTAATAAGATGATGTGGTAAGGTTGTATATAGTGTAGAGAAGTCATAAGTACTTATTGATGAAACTAGACCTTTATTGAAAATTTTATCAAGAACGTCTCCTGAATTTTTTATAGACCAAAATAAATTAATCCCAGAGTTTTCATAAGTTTTATCACAATATAGTTTAACGTGATCTTTAACGGCAGTAAGACAAGAAGTTAAAAGTTTGGAGATGTTTGTTGTGGTGCAGGCACTAGAATTAGAAATAAAGCGAGCCTTATACGGATTTTTATGTAATTTAGGAATCCAGTACATGGTAGGCAGTTTATTTTGCTTATCGCTTACACCAGCCTTGAAAGTAGTGCACGGAGTGATATGTGCGGCAACAACATCATCCTCGGTAGAATTAACTGGAGTATACGAATTGGTGCTGCCGAGTTCCAGAGATAAAACATTGAAACCAAGATTTGCAAACATGTCACCCATCATATGTACATAGGCCAACTATTTAAAAAAAAATGTCCCCATCATTTGTATATAGATCAACCTTATCAACGAGTTTCAATGCGTGTCACCTATTATATATATATAGACCAACTATTTAAAATATCCCATCATATGTATATAGGCCAACCATTTAAAATGTCCCATCATATGTACATAGGTCAACCATTTAAAATGTCCCATCATATGTATATAGGCTAACTATTTAAAATGTCCCATCATATGTATATAGGCCAACTATATAAAATGTCCCATCATATGTATATAGATCAACCATTTAAAATGTCCCATCAAATGTATATAGACCAACCGTTTAAAATGACCCATCATATGCATATAGACCAACCATTTAAAATTTCCCATCATATGTATATAGATCAACCATTTAAAATGTCCCATCATATGTATATAGGTCAACCATTTAAAATGTTCCATCATATGTATTTAGACAAACCATTTAAAATGACCCATCATATGCATATAGACCAACCATTTAAAATTTCCCATCATATGTATATAGATCAACCATTTAAAATGACCCATTATATGCATATAGACCAACCATTTAAAATGTCCCATCATATGTATATAGGTCAACCATTTAAAATGTCCCATCATATGTATATTGGCCAACTATTTAAAATGTCCCATCATATGTATATAGACAACCATTTAAAATTTCCCATCATATGTATATAGATCAACCATTTAAAATGTCCCACCATTTTTATATAGGTCAACCATTTAAAATATCCCATAATATGTATATAGACCAACCATTTAAAATGACCCATCATGTGCATATAGACCAACCATTTAACATTTCCCATCATATGTATATAGATCAAGCATTTAAAATGTCCCATCATATGTATATACGTCAACCATTTAAAATGTCCCATCATATGTATATAGACCAACCATTTAAAATGACCCATCATATGCAAATAGACCAACCATTTAAAATGTCCCATCATATGTATATAGGTCAATCATTTAAAATGACCCATCATATGCATATAGAAAAAATATATAAAATGACCCAGCATATGCATATAGACCAACCATTTAAAATGTCCCATCATATGCATATAGACCAACCATTTAATATGACCCATCATATGCATATAGACCAAACATTTAAAATGACCCATCATATGCATATAGACCAACCATTTAAAATTTCCCATCATATGTATACAGACCAACTATTTAAAATGTCCCATCATATGTATATAGGCCATTTATTTAAAACGTCCCATCATATGTACATAGGTCAACCATTTAAAGTGTCCCATCATATGTATATAGGCCAACTATTTAAAATGTCCCATCATATGTATATAGGTCAACTATTTAAAATGTCCCATCATATGTATATAGACAACCATTTAAAATGTCCCATCATATGTGTATAGATCAACCATTTAAAATGTCCCATCATTTGTATATAGGTCAACCATTTAAAATGTCCCATCATATGTATATAGACCAACCATTTAAAATGACCCATCATATGCATATAGCCCAACCATTTAAAATTTCCCATCATATGTATATAGATCAACCATTTAAAATGTCCCATCATATGTATATAGGTCAACCATTTAAAATGTCCCATCATATGTATATAGACAAACCATTTAAAATTTCCCATCATATGTATATAGATCAACCATTTAAAATGACCCATCATATGCATATAGACCAACCATTTAAAATGTCCCATCATATGTATATAGGTCAATCATTTAAAATGTCCCATCATATGTATATAGGCCAACTATTTAAAATGTCCCATCGTATGTATATAGACAACCATTTAAAATTTCCCAGCATATGTATATAGATCAACCATTTAAAATGTCCCATCATTTGTATAGAGGTCAACCATTTAAAATATCCCATAATATGTATATAGACCAACCATTTAAAATGACCCATCATATGCATATAGACCAACCATTTAAAATTTCCCATCATATGTATATAGATCAACCATTTAAAATGTCCCATCATATGTATATATGTCAACCATTTAAAATGTCCCATCATATGTATATAGACCAACCATTTAAAATGACCCATCATATGCATATTGACCAACCATTTAAAATGTCCCATCATATTTATATAGATCAACCATCTAAAATGTCCCATCATATGTATATAGGTCAACCATTTAAAACGTCTCATCATATGTATATATACCAACCATTTAAAATGTCCCATCGTAAATTATGTATATAGATTTACCATTTAAAATGTCCCACCATATGTATATAGGCCAACTATTCAAAAGGTTCCATCATATGTATAAAGACTAACCATTTAACATATCTCATCCTGTTTATATAGACCAACCATTTAAAATGTCCCATCATATGTATATAGATCAACCATTTAAAATGTCCCATCATATGTATATAGATCAACCATTTAAAATGTCCCATCATAAATTATGTATATAGACTTACCATTTAAAATGTCCAACCATATGTATATAAACCAACCATTTAAAATGTCCCATCATATGCATATCGACCAACCATTTAAAATGTCCCATCATATGTATATAGATCAACCATTTCAGCGAGTTTCAATGCGTGTCGCCTATTATAATTATATATATACCAACTGTTTTAAAACATGCCTCCCTTCATAGGTATTTATAGCAACAAAGCAAGTCCTCCTTCATATTTCAAAACATGTCTTCTGTCATATACATATATCTCAGCAATTTCAAAACATATCCTCCTTCAAAACATGTCATATTTCATACCGTGAGTATAAATGCCAAAGATCAATAACTATATGATACATATTTTACATGATAACCAACATGTGCTATAGGAGTGTTTGCATTTCCTGACATTTTATTGGAAACTATTAATAGAAATATACTCGTATCCCGATACAACCACTTTTCGTTCACAACCTGAATTCGAACACTTCCGAATATACAGCGGAAATAACAATGCGCGCGCTCATTTGCATACGATCGCCTGATATTTTGACAGCTACTCCCGTAGAAATGTCAACCTGATGATATAAACAAAAATGGAGATACGAGAGTTAATTTTTATATAAAAAGCTAACCTCCATGTGTATTTTAGTCCATTTCACTATGCCCAAATCTGCCTTCCCTTAAAACTTGATTAAAAGCTTTTTTCCATTGACTAAAATCTTAACATGAGTCGTCAGCACAATCGATGACGTCATCTCATGACCTACTCTCCGCAAAAAAAGTCAAAAGTATACTGCAGATAAAAAAATAGGCACTTTAAAAAATTACCCTCTCTTATGTAATTTTACTGAAAATGTTTAAAATAGTCTGGAAAATGTGTGGTCTGCAAGCACTTCATTCCATCAAACCTCAGCATGTTTACTCAAATTAGGAATGTTAATTGTGGGAAGATGTGAAAATTTTGAAAATTGGGTGTATTTATCATTTTCAACTCATGTAAAGGTCATAAAAAGGGGAGACATCTTGTTTTGCCTTTCATGTGCACCTGAAAAAAACACAACATTAGAAATAATTTTTTATACTTTCTAAAAGTTATTTTCATGGGTTAACATTATTTTTTAACTGTTGAGAAGTGTTGACTATATGTTAAAACTATTATTGGGTACAAATTTCTGTTCTGCAGTATACTTTTCATGTTTACCGGAAGTGCTCGAAAAGAGGTTGGATGTTCCGTTAGGAATGAGGTAAGTAGGTCGTCATTTTGTTCAAAAAATGTAAACAATAGAGGTCATGCCAATTTGCAGAATTTCAGTACTATAATCACAGACCTAATAACAAATAGATTGGACACTATGAAAGTGGTGTAAAGTTCAAGTGGCACAGTTCGAAAATTTCACAAAATATTTCCCAACTTTAAACACACATATCATGAAGAGTTTTATAGATACAAGTTTCATTCAAGCCAAATACCATCGTAAATTTAATTTTCTTTCCAATGATAGTATTTTGTTTTCTCTTTCATTGAGAGCAAAAAAGGAGTTGGGTGGAAACTTTGACTATGTCAAAACATTGATTTTTAAGAGAAAAGGGAAAATGATGACATTTTAAACTTTAAACATTTTTTTATACAATTTCTTATTTTGAAAATAAACATAAATTATTATAATACCATTTTGCTATTCACTGTGAATCTTTTGGATGTATTCTCATCAAAATCGGTGAATAATTGAGAGAGAAGATAGAAGGAAAAGTTAAGGTGCCACGTGATATTTTGGTTACTTCATTGGTTAAGATAGGAAGTTTCCTATCTGTTTATTAATATGTCTGTGCTATAATTAATGAAAACATTGACTGGAAAGGAAAAGTCTTTTATTTTAAATGTAAAGGTTCTCATCTCATGTTTTGTCCTTATGTGTTCGAAAACTGGTTGTGCCGGGATACTTTCAGTTTCATCGGTTCCGTAGGCTACTTAACTGTTAATCTGGTTTGATTACAAAGGTCATAATTCATCTAACAAAACTGCTAACTTCCTTGTATTAGCTTTTAAATATTTAATTTGTTAGTAAGTAGTTTACTCATGTAAAAGATTGAAACGAACAGGCTGATACACTAAACAAGCGTACCTTAAAACTTTGTGAAATAATTATGTCAACTAATACCAGGGAGTACGTTATATAACGTACTCCCTGCTAATACACACTATTGCTACTATTCGCATAATAAATAACTTACCTTAATATTTTCGAAGTACCATGGCCAACATATAATTACGGCATAACAAAAACATGATTGTTAAAACTTTTGAAATCAACCTGTGAACATATCAGTAACGTTTCAATGGTTTTCCAATAGTTTATTTTTAGCGAACACAGCTAGACGACGGTGTTATACATAATAATTACGGTCCCGGGTCGTTTCGCACACTTTCCCGTTCGCCCACTAAGTCGTTTCGCCCATCATCTATCAGGTATTGTATTTGATTATTAATTTAATGAGTTTATTAAACTGAATAATAAGTTAAGGTATAATCATAGTGTATCATATATATTATCTGTCAAAAAAACTTTAAATTACTCATAACTGTTATCCAAATGTATTGGCGAAGAACATATATATATTCAGGCTTAAAAAAATAAATATATATATATATATAGTTATATATTTATTTTAGCCTGAATAAATCTGATTGATTAGTTACATTGTAGGATTGTATAATATATTGCAGAGTTGTCTTTTTTTGCGTGTTTTTATTAGCGTCCTGTTACGTCGGCCAACATATTTTATTCATAATTGAATGATTAAAAATATTTTGTTTCCGGTTAGTACCAACGAGGAGGTGTAACTAGGACTTGGTGGTAGGATCTACCACCCATTCACTAACCATATACAGAACAAATATTACATTACGCAAGGATGAAAAATCAAGGAATACATAGCAGTTCAGAAGTTCTCTTTATGTTTGTGTTCGTTAATTTGCCAATTAAAACATTATATTAAAAAATGATTAAAGAATAAAGCCGTGAATTAAAGAAAATTATGACGTTTTCAAATTCTTGCGTAATGTTTACAGTACATTCCAACATTTCATAATTACACATACACGTATACATTTTTACTTATTTATTTATTTTTTTATTTTTTATTTTTTTTTTGTGTCTCTTTCTTTTCATATATTTTTTGGTGCAATTGTGCACATCTTTTGACACATTTTTTTTCATATATTTTTTTGTTGTGTTTTTTTCGTGGTGCGTTTGTGCACATCTTTTGACACTTTTTTTATATTTATTTTTTTGTTCAATATACAGGATAACATATTCTTATCAATATATAATCGGCGTTTATTTACTCAGCTTCCACTGGTGGTGCCTGCGTCTTTGGTGTGTACAAACGAGCGCAACCACGCAGCAGCTGGGCCGTGGTGATGTCTCGGTCCGTATACTTCGTCCACAACTCCTGCACTCCTTGTTCGATCTTACTGTACCGGGTCCTGGTGTCAACTGTCAGTAAGTTGTCGCCGACAAGCCTCGTCTGTATCTGTACGATCTCTGCCTCTTTCCGTAAAAGTGGAACTAGCCTGTAGAACGTCTGTCCGGTTGGACCAGCTCTGCAGTTCAGCCTGTAGTGCCAACCTTCTACATCGTTGTTCGTTCTGACACTGCAACCGAAGATGGACCAGGACGGAATATCAAACACAGCGTGCGTCATCCACTGTCGCTCGATGTAATCTGTTAGCTTCTTCAGTGGCTCTGTGTTGGCTCGTTCTTGCAGCGCTTCGAAAGTTTGCCGGATGTGCTGAGCTGGCAGGAATGGTAGAGCGAGTAAACGACCCGTCACCATAATTACACACGCGTAATATTAATATCACAATAGCGTTGCCGTGCAGGTTTAATTACACTAAATCAGCCGGACGTGCTCGACTGGTGCATTCGGAAGTAGTTCTGTATTAAAGAGTGCTAATCTTCTATTTCCTTAAAAACTATTTTTAGCGCAGTTTCCTGTTATGTTTTTGTTGTACCTGTATTCTAGACATAGTGTTGATATTTGAAAATGCAGCGCATCATGTTCTGACATTTTTTTTATATAAATGTCAGAAGTGAAAGTAGACAGGGTATGAACTAATAACGTTGAGCTTAGACCCGGTGTTAGTATACAGCTGAAGAAATGTTTCTTAGAAGATATTCAACCCTCTATTTCCTTAGTGATGTTTAATAGCAGACAATGATCAAATAAGTTTCCCAGAATTCTAATCAGGTTTGAGTTTTTAACAGGTTGTCAACATTCTAACTTTACTATGGAAGGGGCATGGAGACTCATTTACGTTATTATAACCTGCAGTGAGACGGCGGTTAAACGTCTTACCGGGCTTGTAATCAGAACTGTCCATCATATATATACAGGGCAACCAATTCTAAACAAACATTTCATCATGCCATTATGTATTTACAATCCAATCATGTCTTCCATAATATGTATACATACCAAACGATTCAAAACATGTCTTCCATTGTACACATATAGACCAACTCTTCCATAATAAATTTATTGATCAACCTGCTTTCCAAACGATTCAAAACATGTCTTACATGGTACACATATAGACCAACTCTGCCATAATAAATTTATTGATCAACCTTGTCTAAACATATGCTTTCCAAACGATTCAAAACATGTCTTCCATGGTACACATATAGACCAACTTTTCCATAATAAATTTACTGAGCAACCTTGTCTAAACACATGCTTTCCAAACGATTCAAAACATGTCTTCCATGGTACACATATAGACCAACTTTTCCATAATAAATTTACTGAGCAACCTTGTCTAAACACATGCTTTCCATAATATGTTTGTCTTGACAGTCATGCGCAATTTCAAAACATGTCTTCTTTATACTTACGTAACACTTTATCAAACACTTCCAAACATTGTATTTCATTAAATGCATCTTAATAAACCATTTCTAATCATGTTTTTTTTGTATTTATATATACACGAGCATCTTTGTGTTTTACTTATATTGCCTATTAAAGGGACACACGGCAATCTTGTTTTTTTAAAAACTCGCGACGTCCCGTTTGTTTTTCTATATAACATGCATTAGTTGAATCATTAATTTTAATTATAAGAATAGTATAAATTAATTTGTTTTGGTATATTAATGACTTTTGATAATATTACACCAATACTATATTTCAACATTCGGTAAAATAACGATGAAAATTGAAAACTCAAAATTTTATTTAATGATATGAAAGCAGGTTTAAAGTCAAAATGTCACCGAATTAAAAAATCGAGAAGTTAATTTTGATGTTTGATAAAAACTTCAAGATTTCCGTGTGTCCCTTTAATGCTGTCTTGTTGGTCAGAGAATAGTTCTTGGCGGGGTTTTCTTTTTTTACGCCTGGTTGGTTAACGGCGTGTATATTGTACCTATAGAGTTTGGATTCTCAAAATATGTAACTTATATATATGTACCTCGTCGGCAGTAAGTTTGGAAATGGTGTACATATTTGTTGTTGGGGGATAACTACTTTAATGTAAGCATTCCCAAACTTACGAAGGAACTCGAACCATATCAATTATGCTCGAAAAATGCTATCTCACTTTTAACGAATGTCGCTGTTACATTTGCAGTGCAGAATTATTTCAGAAACGAATGTAAAACGTTATTTTTTTTCAAACATAGTGAAAAGCAGATTAATCGAGCGTATTGATAGCATTATAATGTACTCTAAACAACAATGTTTAAATTAATGGTGTTTACATAACATAGTGAAATGTATACTCAGCAAAAATAAAAAGGATCCACTTTGTTTTCCTGCAAAATCTGAGACAGTAAGAAAGAACTAACAATTGTAACATGATTTTCTTTTAATAACATCTTTGTTTGATTTTCACACAAAATTTCATCGAAATATACCGAATAATAAAAAAATAAATCACAGTTTAAGAACATAGGTGTGAAAACGAAATTAATAAAACTTAACAAATGTAAAGGTAATAACGACAATAGCACAGATCAGCAAAGTCGATTCAAATACACATAAAAATATTCAAAACCTCGCTGATATCTCGTGTCCACCGTTACACCGAATACACGCAAGAATGCGAATACACGCAAGAATGCGACGTCGCATGCTTCTGAAGTATCGACTGACGAATTTTAGAGCTAACGCGTTCCATTCGCGGACAAGCGCTGCTGCAAGGTCCTGAACACTTTGGATAAGGTCCTACACGTCTCACACCACAATTAATTTTCCATAGGGTCCCATTGTAATGTTTTTGTTCGTGGCATAGAGATAAAAAAGATTTTGCAACATGTATTTATGCTTAAATTCTTCATTGATCCAATATCTGCATGCTATTAACTTTTAACGAATATTTACCAGATTAAACTTTTTTTAATTTCATGTTTGCGTGACACCTATCAAAATTTAGACAAAAATACAACCCCGTGGAGATTAGACCCATGATGTGTAAAATGAGGCAGAATTAGCTAGAAATCTTATATCAACATGCATTTTTCTGGGATCTCTTCCTAAAATGCTGTAGATTTAGAACCTGGTAAAGATAAATCAATGTGTCCTGTAAAATGTAGAAAAGCGAACTTGTTTTTTTTATCTACCTCCTTCATCTGTAGGGCAGGAGTATTCAAGGGAGATAATAGTGGTGTGAGTCCTACACGACGTCCCAAATATGCTCGATGCTTCGTCAGTTGTTAAGTCAGAAGCATGCGACGTCGCATTTTTTAGTGTATTCGGTGTAACCAAGGATTTGACAAATCCTTGGCTTTATATAATCAATTTTCGAGTAAGTATTAGTTTAATATGATGTATTTTAATGAGGAAGTGTTTATTTTCCAAATGTTTTTCGTTGGTAGTGTAATTTTATGTTGATAATTGCTAATGCAATTCTCCCGATTCTCGGCAGTGTGATGTTGGCGGGTAGGGTAAACGTATTTTTAGGAATATTGATATAAAACATGTTTTCCATTGGAGAAAATACGTGTTTGATTATAAATGTATTCGTTATAGACATGGTTATTAAAATTTAATAAATTACATATTGATATCGATACCATTCCGGTTTTTTTCTGATTTAAATTTCACTTTTTACTTTGTGTTTGAAGCCAAAAAAAACAAAACGATGTTACCGCCTTTTAAGTAGGAAGGCACACAATCATGTTCTATTTTTAAAAAATACACATAATTGTGTTCTTATATAATTTTCATATTGCATGGTAACCTTTATTTTGTACAAAGCATTTTTTTTCTCCGATTACGAATGGGCAGTATATTTCTTGTTGTTATAATTCGCTTTGAGAATTTAGAAACACTATTGTGTTACTGCCTTTTAAATAGAAAGGCATGATTTTAAATAGAAAGGCATAAAATCATATTATTTTTTAAAAAATACACATATTTGTGTTCTTATATAATTTTTATACTGAATGGTTAACTTTATTTCATAACAAGCATTATAACAAAAAAAGAATTATAGCTTTCAAATGGGCATATATTTCTTGTTATAATTCACTTTTAACGTTTAAAAACAAAATTTAGAAACACTAGTGTGTTAAGTGTGTTACTGCCTTTTTAATAGAAAGGCATAAAATCATGTTATGTTCTAAATAAATACACATATTTGTGTTCTTATATAATTTTTATACTGCATGGTTAACTTTATTTCATACCAAGCATTATAAAAAAAAAGTATTTCAGCTTTCAAATGGGCATATATTTCTTGTTATAATTCACTTTAAAATTATAAAAAAAAATTTTTTTAGAAACACTAGTGTGTTACTGCCTTTTGAATTTTTGAATAGAAAGGCATAAAATCATGCTGTTTTCTAAAAAAAAAATACACATATTTGTGTTCTTATATAAGTTTTATTGACAATTCTTCAATCAGGATCCTTTAGAGCAACATTTCGGGCACTATCGTCACAGAGATGGCTCAAATGACAACCCCTCCGTGTATGAAGTACGCAATATGATGACCACTCTGAGGACAGTTAACGCGCAGGCTCTACCAACAAAGCGTGGCAATGTTCAGCACAGGGGAATAGACAACAACTTCATAGATCATACAAAGTTATCTCGCAAAAAGTGATCAATGGAACAATAGTGTGCATTAATGTGGTTTAAGTAATATTATGTTTAGGTCGAAATTAGTATCAGCTTCTCCACGTTTATTTGTGTAGATATTTGTCTTTTTTTAAATATAAAAACTAAATGTTTGTTCATTAATGCAGAACAATGGTAACTTTTACAGTTCAAACTGTAAGAATGTTAGATATTTTAAACACTGTATTGTATGTTTAGTCAGTTTAAGTTAAATTGAATGTCAAAAGAATTCTGGCATTTTAATTGATGTATAGCCAAAATGCAGAGCCAGGCATACGATTTATTATAGAAGAGATCCTTTATTTAATTTCGAGAAGGTTAACTACTTGCCATACCTTCAACTGCTTGCCACCGTCCTTATTAACATATACAAGTTTAGTATAACATTTTGTTTCAACAGAGAACTAGGAAACAAAGTGTTGAAATATTGAAAACCATTTTAATAAGATCCTTTCCAGATACATTTGCACTGTATGTGTCATTTCTTGTTTATGTTAATTTAAATCAAACTCTTTATTACCGTATGTTTGTTTACATAAATAACTCAAATAAAAAGCTATGAATTTCTGAATTTTGTCTTGTTATTGTTTAGCTTGCGGAGCATCTATTTGAATAGTTGCTTCAGATATGGCACTCTGCATGTAGTATGGGACAATACCGGATTTTAATGACCTAGTGTTGTTACCAGCTAAATATAAGACACCAGCTCAAATGAGGTGCATATTCGGCTTGTGTTTTATGGCATTACCACAGCAATATAGAATGGATCTCAATACCCGGTTTTATGACATGGTGTTGTTATTAACAAAAGATAAGGCGGCAGCTTGCTTAAATGAGCTGCATATTCGCCATGTGTTTTATGGCACTACCACAGCAATATAGCATGGGTCTAAATACCCAGTTTTATGACATTGTGTTTTGAGAAAAGATAAGGAACCCGCTCAAATAGGGTGCATATTCGGTATATATTTTACGACACTCATAGCAATAAGACACTAGTGCCATATGGCGACCATAAATATATACTTAACATTATAGCAATAAAACACGAGTAAGGGCCGGTTTCAGCAGCAAACTATAATTATGCATTCATTCTTCATGGCCTTTTAACAAGTCGCGGGACATATCAAAAGGATCGGCCGACGCCGCGCTTTAAACTCGAAGAAAATAAAGGATAATTTCGCTAATTAATTACCATACATTTGCACAAACAAGATGCTTTTTTTAATTCAATTGGTCTAATTGCAATACGATTAAAATCGTTACAAAAGAAGAAAACAAATATCCACCGACACCACGTCACACAATGTTAGTTTACCTAGCGAAAACAAAACAATTAATATTAATGATTTACGCCTTGCAATCCAAACATTTTAAGAATTATAAAACAAAATGTCCGACAATTATTGGTATTTAAAATATTTATTACAGCAAGGAATAATTACATATTTAGAGCATAGGATCGCCACCATTTCCGCGGTGATCAGAGTATCACCGTGTGTTTATACATTTAATTAACAGAACAGAACAGAACAGAACAGAACAGATATTTTATTAAGATTTGTACATAGTACATCATCATACAAACATTACATACAAATACATTAAACATATAGTCACGTAATAGATATAAAAGAATTTCTTTTACAAATAAATGTTGAATTATATTACTTTAGTTCACATTTGTAATACAATATTCCTTAAAGATTATGAAATTTAATAGAATGAGAATGAACAACATGCTTAAACATTTAAAATTGATTTTCTTATTTCTAAGGCTTCCTTGGTATATTTTGAAATTTTATATAATACAGTTTTATTATGAGAGCTAATCAAATCTAAAAACTTGAACATTGATGGTCTTTGGTAATAATACTTTTTCAAATACTGCTTACGCAAATCTACAAAACATGGACATATACATATAAAGTGAAACTCATCTTCTATATCGCCTGAATTACAACAAAGGCAATATCTTTCATTTTTTGGTATTCTATTTCTATCATAACGCCCAGTTTGAATTCTAAGAGGATGAACAGAAAGTCTTAGTCTAGTATAAAACAATCTCAAATTACAAGGTAAGATATCAAGATAGTTTTCATAGTCAAATTGCATTTTTACTAAGCTATAGTTTTCAAGAACTGTACTATTTTCTATAGAACTAAACCATTCCTGAATAAAATTATCAATAACTTTTTGCTTAAAAATATTTGGAAATACTTTGGGATTTACAAAATGATTGTTCTCAAATATATCGGTAAATCCGTAATTATTTAACATGGTTTTAACGTTTGATACCCAGTTCTTACATCCTTTATTACAATCATTTAGCCCTTGTTCGTATACTTTTTTTATTATTATATTATCAGTATTAATAATTTTACACCAATAACTTATTATCCTTGCATATCGTGATATATATAAGGGATATCTACCCAGCTCTCCGTAAACACCCACAGTACATGTATTCATTTTAACATTCAATAAACGTTTACAGAATTTTAAATGTATTCGCTCTATAACTTTCGACCTTGTATACCCCCAGATTTCGCTTGCATAATTTAAAATAGAACCAACGAACGCATCAAACAACTGACATAGTAGTTTTGGCTTTAAACGAATTTTTTTACAGTTAAATAATAGAGTGTTTAATGCCTTAAGCGCCTTGCCGACTAAGTGTTCTTGGTTTAAGTTGAAATTACCAGTATAATTAAAAATATTTCCAAGATAGTTAAAATCATTAACAACTTCTATAATTTGATCGTTATAAGTCCATGATTCATTAGGCAACAATCCACCACGTTTTCTAAACACCATTATTTTAGTTTTCGCAATATTTACGCTTAAGCCCCATTTATTACAATATGTATGCAATCGATTAAGATTATCTTGTAATTCAGCAGGAGATTAACACCATTCGTGACACAACCCGGAGCATTACCTTTACATGGATTATTTACTCTCTCACATTCTCGATCTCAATTATTTCTAAATAATTAACACACACACAACACAGCAAGATGATTCAACCAAACATACACCGCGAGAATACACCGCGAGTCTTTTTTTAATATTATATTATAAGGACAAGGTCAATACATAACATTTATAATACAATCAGAAGTAAATATATAAAACGATATTATAGCCATAGGCCTAGTATGTTTAAATTCATTGTTCTCCTTCAGTCAACAAACAAAAAAGATGTTATCAATTTTAGCAAATACATCTCAGAAGCTTTCTCTTTAAGACGTACCATGATAAATAACTTATAATCTCGTTCATCCTCACTATAATACAATTGTTCTATTGTACCGTATTAGATTTTGATTCCTATATATATATATTTATTTATTTTCTCCATGATATATCTCCTTTTTTTCATATTAATTCATAAATTAATGAACCTGTACTAATCTTGTTATTGTGGTCAAATTATATTTGTAAAATGTATGTTTATATGATGAAAAACTATGTAATAGTTTAAGTCAATAAAATTTCTTCTTCTTCTTCTTCTTCTTCATAACCCGTTTATATTACGTCTGTCTACAGTCCCTCGTCAATACAAAGACAATGCACGTTGGAAAATGCCAATAATGAATTATGATAGAATTTCCAGAATAGGAATATCATAGATTTATACAGGGTCCGTATATTATATTATTTTATGTGTTCGATAAATTTGTGTACTTGTCAAATCAAGTAATTAACAGTTAAAAACAAGCTATATTTCTCACGTAATATATGAGATAAACACAGCAGTAGTACCGAACTGGTTTTGTGGCGAAACATACAGGTAAGTTCGCCGCGTTATCGTTATCGATCGGACCCGTCTTTTCGGAAAGACCCGCCTTATCGATAGACGCTGAAATCTCGTACTTTCTACGCGAGAGTCTACGAGATTTCATCATATTTTCTTATCCTCTTATTGACAAATCCTTGGTGTAACGGTGGACACATGAGATATTAGCGAGGTTTTGAACATTTTCTGTGTATTTGAATGGGCTTGGACGGCTAAATCTTGCTATTGTCGCTTATCTTTACATTTTTTAAGTTTGTTAATTTCTTTTTCACACCTATGTTTTTAAAGTTTGATTTATTTTTTAAGCATTCGGTATATTTCGATGAAATTTTGTGTGAACATCAAACAAAGATGTTATTAAAAGAAAATCATGCTACAATTAGTTCTTTCTTACAGTCTCAGATTTTGCAGGAAAACAAAGTGGATACTTTTTATTTTTGCTGAGTATATAAAAAATATGTCCACTCATCGTTAGCCAAAGACATGCGCTGTGTCGAGTGTCTAGTAAAAGGTACTGGTGCAGTTGTTGTTGTTGTTGTTGTTGTTGTTGTTGTTAGTAGAAGGATAAATAAGTAATATTCATTCAATTGATCATGTTAACTGGGTAACCTAAATATGGTAAGCCAAATATGCTATCCTCGATAAATAAAGATATCATTGTTAATAGTATACAAAAATAAAACGGAAACGTATATATGTACGATTATATTTAAAACTTTGAGTGAGGCATGATGCTCACATGTATAGTATGTAATAATTTCAAAAATAATATAAAATCATTTGGTTCTTGTTTAAATGTGTAATATTTAGCGATGAATATTTTAAATTTTAGCGGGCCTCAGAGTTGTAACGTTTAACGTTGATTATGTAAACGTTAGCGGGCCTCAGAGTTGCAACGTTTAACGTTAATTATGTAATCGTTAGCGGGCCTCATAGTTGTAACGTTTAACGTTAATTATGTAAACATTAGCGGGCCTCATAGTTGTAACGTTTAACGTTAATTATGCAAACATTAGCGGGCCTCATAGTTGTAACGTTTAACGTTAATTATGCAAACATTAGCGGGCCTCAGAGTTGTAACGTTTAACGTTAATTATGTAAACATTAGCGGGCCTCAGAGTTGTAACGTTTAACGTTAATTATGTAAACGTTAGCGGGCCTCATAGTTGTAACGTTTAACGTTAATTATGTAAACGTTAGCGGGCCTCAGAGTTGTAACGTTTAACGTTAATTATGTAAACGTTAGCGGGCCTCATAGTTGTAACGTTTAACGTTAATTATGTAAACGTTAGCGGGCCTCAGAGTTGTAACGTTTAACGTTAATTATGTAAACGTTAGCGGGCCTCAGAGTTGTAACGTTTAACGTTAATTATGTAAACGTTAGCGGGCCTCAGAGTTGTAACGTTTAACGTTAATTATGTAAACGTTAGCGGGCCTCAGAGTTGTAACGTTTAACGTTAATTATGTAAACGTTAGCGGGCCTCAGAGTTGCAACGTTTAACGTTAATTATGTAAACGTAAGCGGGCCTCATAGTTGTAACGTTTAACGTTAATTATGTAAACGTTAGCGGGCCTCAGAGTTGCAACGTTTAACGTTAATTATGTAAACGTTAGCGGGCCTCAGAGTTGTAACGTTTAACGTTAATTATGTAAACGTTAGCGGGCCTCATAGTTGTAACGTTTAACGTTAATTATGTAAACATTAGCGGGCCTCATAGTTGTAACGTTTAACGTTAATTATGTAAACGTTAGCGGGCCTCAGAGTTGCAACGTTTAACGTTAATTATGTAAACGTTAGCGGGCCTCATAGTTGTAACGTTTAACGTTAATTATGTAAACGTTAGCGGGCCTCAGAGTTGTAACGTTTAACGTTAATTATGTAAACGTTAGCGGGCCTCAGAGTTGCAATGTTTAACGTTAATTATGTAAACGTTAGCGGGCCTCATAGTTGTAACGTTTTACGTTAATTATGTAAACATTAGCGGGCCTCAGAGTTGCAACGTTTAACGTTAATTATGTAGACGTTAGCGGGCCTCATAGTTGTAACGTTTAACGTTAATTATGTAAACGTTAGCGGGCCTCAGAGTTGCAACGTTTAACGTTAATTATGTAAACATTAGCGGGCCTCAGAGTTGCAACGTTTAACGTTAATTATGTAAACGTTAGCGGGCCTCATAGTTGACACGTTTAACGTTAATTATGTAAACATTAGCGGGCCTCAGAGTTGCAACGTTTAACGTTAATTATGTAAACATTAGCGGGCCTCATAGTTGTAACCTTTAACGTTAATTATGTAAACATTAGCGGGCCTCATAGTTGTAACGTTTAACGTTAATTATGTAAACTTTAGCGGGCCTCAGAGTTGCAACGTTTAACGTTAATTATGTAAACATTAGCGGGCCTCATAGTTGTAACGTTTAACGTTAATTATGTAAACGTTATCGGGCCTCAGAGTTGCAACGTTTAACGTTAATTATGTAAACATTAGCGGGCCTCATAGTTGTAACGTTTAACGTTAATTATGTAAACGTTAGCGGGCCTCGGAGTTGTAACGTTTAACGTTAATTATGTAAACGTTAGCGGGCCTCGGAGTTGTAACGTTTAACGTTAATTATGTAAACATTAGCGGGCCTCAGAGTTGTAACGTTTAACGTTAATTATGTAAACATTAGCGGGCCTCATAGTTGCAACGTTTAACGTTAATTATGTAAACATTAGCGGGCCTCATAGTTGCAACGTTTAACGTTAATTATGTAAACGTTAGCGGGCCTCATAGTTGTAACGTTTAACGTTAATTATGTAAACGTTGGCGGGCCTCAGAGTTGTAACGTTTAGCGTTAATTATGTAAACGTTAGCGGGCCTCAGAGTTGTAACGTTTAACGTTAATTATGTAAACATTAGCGGGCCTCAGAGTTGCAACGTTTAACGTTAATTATGTAAACGTTAGCGGGCCTCAGAGTTGCAACGTTTAGCGTTAATTATGTAAACGTTAGCAGGCCTCAGAGTTGCAACGTTTAACGTTAATTATGTAAACATTAGCGGGCCTCATAGTTGTAACGTTTAACGTTAATTATGTAAACGTAAGCGGGCTTCAGAGTTGTAACGTTTAGCGTTAATTATGTAAACGTTAGCGGGCCTCAGGGTTGTAACGTTTAACGTTAATTATGTAAACGTTAGCGGGCCTCATAGTTGTAACGTTTAACGTTAATTATGTAAACGTTAGCGGGCTTCAGAGTTGTAACGTTTAGCGTTAATTAGGTAAACGTTAGCGGGCCTCAGGGTTGTAACGTTTAACGTTAATTATGTAAACGTTAGCGGGCCTCATAGTTGTAACGTTTAACGTTAATTATGTAAACATTAGCGGGCCTCATAGTTGCAACGTTTAACGTTAATTATGTAAACGTAAGCGGGCCTCATAGTTGTAACGTTTAACGTTAATTATGTAAACGTTAGCGGGCCTCAGAGTTGTAACGTTTAGTGTTAATTATGTAAACGTTAGCGGGCCTCAGAGTTGTAACGTTTAACGTTAATTATGTAAACATTAGAGGGCCTCAGAGTTGCAACGTTTAACGTTAATTATGTAAACGTTAGCGGGCCTCAGAGTTGCAACGTTTAGCGTTAATTATGTAAACGTTAGCGGGCCTCAGAGTTGTAACGTTTAACGTTAATTATGTAAAAATTAGCGGGCCTCATAGTTGTAACGTTTATAGTTAATTATGTAAACGTTAGCGGGCTTCAGAGTTGTAACGTTTAGCGTTAATTATGTAAACGTTAGCGGGCCTCAGGGTTGTAACGTTTAACGTTAATTATGTAAACGTTAGCGGGCCTCATAGTTGTAACGTTTAACGTTAATTATGTAAACGTTAGCGGGCTTCAGAGTTGTAACGTTTAGCGTTAATTATGTAAACGTTAGCGGGCCTCAGGGTTGTAACGTTTAACGTTAATTATGTAAACGTTAGCGGGCCTCATAGTTGTAACGTTTAACGTTAATTATGTAAACATTAGCGGGCCTCATAGTTGCAACGTTTAACGTTAATTATGTAAACGTTAGCGGGCCTCATAGTTGTAACGTTTAACATTAATTATGTAAACGTTAGCGGGCCTCAGAGTTGTAACGTTTAGCGTTAATTATGTAAACGTTAGCGGGCCTCAGAGTTGTAACGTTTAACGTTAATTATGTAAACATTAGCGGGCCTCAGAGTTGCAACGTTTAACGTTAATTATGTAAACGTTAGCGGGCCTCAGAGTTGCAACGTTTAGCGTTAATTATGTAAACGTTAGCGGGCCTCAGAGTTGTAACGTTTAACGTTAATTATGTAAACATTAGCGGGCCTCATAGTTGTAACGTTTAACGTTAATTATGTAAACGTTAGCGGGCTTCAGAGTTGTAACGTTTAGCGTTAATTATGTAAATGTTAGCGGGCCTCAGGGTTGTAACGTTTAACGTTAATTATGTAAACGTTAGCGGGCCTCATAGTTGTAACGTTTAACGTTAATTATGTTAATTATGTAAACATTGGCGGGCCTCATAGTTGTAACGTTTAACGTTAATTATGTAAACGTTTAACGTTAATTATGTAAACATTAGCGGGCCTCATAGTTGTAACGTTTAACGTTAATTATTTAAACATTAGCGGGCCTCAGAGTTGTAACGTTTAACGTTAATTATGTAAACGTTAGCGGGCCTCATAGTTGTAACGTTTAACCTTAATTATGTAAACGTTAGCGGGCCTCAGAGTTGCAACGTTTAACGTTAATTATGTAAACATGAGCGGGCCTCAGAGTTGCAACGTTTAACGTTAATTATGTAAACGTTATCGGGCCTCAGAGTTGCAACGTTTAACGTTAATTATGTAAACATTAGCGGGCCTCAGAGTTGCAACGTTTAACGTTAATTATGTAAACATTAGCGGGCCTCAGAGTTGCAACGTTTAGCGTTAATTATGTAAACGTTATCGGGCCTCAGAGTTGCAACGTTTAACGTTAATTATGTAAACATTAGCGGGCCTCAGAGTTGCAACGTTTAACGTTAATTATGTAAACATTAGCGGGCCTCAGAGTTGCAACGTTTAGCGTTAATTATGTAAACGTTAGCGGGCCTCAGAGTTGTAACGTTTATCGTTAATTATGTAAACGTTAGCGGGCCTCAGAGTTGCAACGTTTAACGTTAATTATGTAAACGTTTTCGGGCCTCAGAGTTGCAACGTTTAACGTTAATTATGTAAACATTAGCGGGCCTCATAGTTGTAACGTTTAACGTTAATTATGTAAACGTTAGCGGGCCTCAACATTGTAACTTTTAACGTCGGTTGTAAACGTTAGCGTCGATTTTGTAACCGTTATCGTCAGTTGTTACATTTAGTTTAATTATAACCTACATCGCCTCAGCGGTATGTCGTTATTTTATCGGACATTTGGGACGTTACCTACATGGTGACAATCTCTACCCAGAGTTGTCGTTCCTTGCATACGTATACATCTCTGTCAACGTCTCATCAAGTACCAAGAATCTTGGCAAACTATATGAAAAACGATGGAAATGCAAAATGTCTTGATTGAACTAATATTTTTCTGAATTACTTTATATGAAATGCTTAAATTACAAAAGAAAACATTGTTTCGCCTTAAATGTTTTAAATATACCGTAATAAATTATGCTCAGAATTATATTGCGGTAGATTAAGGTTTGTACTTTGGCATATCACTCCGCCGTCAAAGCATTACCAAATCGTTCCCATAGAGTACAGCAGTACAGCATTATAGAGTACAGCAGTACAGCATTTTGCTTACCAACACTTTCCAGTATCAAATAGCTTTTAACAACCTACCTTAAATTAAATTACTAACTTAAAATATATATCAAAATGTAGAATATAAGTCGTGTTTCTTTAGACTGTTTACGTGTCAATCAGCAGCCGATAGTTGGTGGTGTCACGGTGGTTACGTGTCAATCAGCAGCCGATAGTTGGTGGTGTCACGGTGGTTACGTGTCAATCAGCAGCCGATAGCTGGTGGTGTCACGGTGTTGAAGTTCTGCCATTTTGATATTTTAGCTATGGTCATGCGACAAATCATGTGATCGCAGGCTACTTTCTTAGATGTTGACAGAGATCAATATAATGGCCTCTGGGAGAGACTGATCTGGTGAGTATAGAGTTAGTTTTATGTCTCTCTATGAGTGCACACTGTCAACATAACCCGGATTGGTGACTTTTTTTATTTCTATGTTTGTGTTTATGTAAATGTACATTATACATCAGGCAAAATGAATTTAAGTATTTCCCAGAAACATGATTTAGTTTTGAAGGGACATACTTACATACATACTCGAATCTTAAGGTGTTTTCGGGGTTCGGGTTTCGACATACAAATCCAGTTCGGTATTCAACATCGAACCCAGTTCGGTGTTCGACATTCGAACCCAGTTTGGGGTTCGACATTCGAACCCAGTTCGGTATTCAACATTCGAACCCAGTTCGAACCCAGTTCGGGGTCCAGTTCGGGGTTCGACATTCGCACCCAATTAGAACCCAGTTCGGTATTCAACATTCGAACCCGGTTCGGGGTTCGACATTCGAATCCAGTTCGGTATTCAACATTCGAACACAGTTCGGGGTTCGACATTCAAACCCAGTTCGGTATTCAACATTCGAACCCAGTTCGGGGTTCGACTTTCGAACCCAGTACGGTATTCAACATTCGAACCCAGTTCGGGGTTCGACATTCGCACCCAGTTCGAACCCAGTTCGGTATTCAACATTCGAACCAGGTTCGGGGTTCGACATTTGAATCCAGTTCGGTATTCAACATTCAAACACAGTTCGGGGTTCGACATTCAAACACAGTTCGGTATTCTACATTCGAACCCAGTTCGGGGTTCGACATTCGAACCCAGTTCGGGGTTCGACATTCGAATCCAGTTTGGTATTCAACATTCAAAGTCAGTTCGGGGTTCGACATTCGCACCCAGTTCCGTATTCAAATTTCGAACCCAGTTCGGGGTTCGACATTCAAGCCAGGTTCGGTATTCAACATTCGAACTCAGTTAAGGGTTCGACATTTAAACCCAAATTCGGTATTCAGCATTCTAACCCAGTTCGGGGTTCGACATTCAAACCCAGTTTGGTATTCAACATTCGAACCCAGTTCGGGGTTCGACATTCGAAGTCAGTTCGGGTTTCGACTTTCGAACCCAGTTCGGTATTCAACATTTAGAGTCAGTTCGGGTTCGACATTCAAACCCAGTTCGGTATTCAACATTCAGAGTCAGTTCGGGTTCGACATTCAAACCCAGTTCGGTATTCAGCATTCAAAGTCAGTTCGAGGTTCAACATTCGAAGTCAGTTCGGGTTTCGACATTCGAACCCAGTTTGGTATTCAACATTTAGAGTCAGTTCGGGTTCGACATTCAAACCCAGTGCGGTATTCAGCATTCAAAGTCAAATCGGGGTTCAACATTCGAAGTCAGTTCGGGTTTCGACATTCGAACCCAGTTCGGTATTCAACATTCAGAGTCAGTTCGGGTTCGACATTCAAACCCAGTGCGGTATTCAAAGTCAGTTCGGGGTTCTACATTCAAGCCCAGTTCGGTATTCAACATTCAAAGTCAGTTCGGGGTTCAACATTCAAAGTCAGTTCGGAGTTCGACATTCAAGCCCACATCGGTATTCAACATTCAAAGTCAGTTCGGGGTTCAACATTCGAAGTCAGTTCGGGTTTCGACTTTGGAACCCAGTTCGGTTTTCAACATTCTAAGTCAGTTCGGGTTCGACATTCAAACCCAGTTCGGTATTCAACATTCAGAGTCAGTTCGGGTTCGGCAATCAACATTCAAAGTCAGTTCGGGGTTCAACATTCGATTTCAGTTCGTGTTTCGACATTCAAACCCAGTTCGGTATTCAACATTCTGAGTCAGTTCGGGTTCGACATTCAACATTCAAAGTCAGTTCGGGGTTCAACATTCGGAACCATTTCTGTGGTCTACTCACCCAACATAATAGTTGACGGTCTTGTTTGTGTATGTTTTAACGTCATAAAATGAAACAAAGAAGTGCAACAAAATCTGTTTTTATTGATCATTTATCGTAATCATAATTTAATAATGGTAGTAAATGGAAAAACCTGCCTCTTACATTAAATATTAACTTTCATATATTTTTGCCCATTGCCTGATTTGTTTTAAAGTCGAACCCCGAACTGGGTTCCAATGTTGAATATGGAACTGGGTTTAATGTCGAACCCTGAAATGGGTTCGAATGTTGAATACCGAATTGGGTTCAAATGTCGAACCCCGAACTGAGTTCGAATGTTGAATACCGAACTGGGTTTAAATGTCGAACCCCGAACTGGGTTCAAATGTTGAATACCGAACTTGGTTCTTGAATACCGAACTGGGTTTGAATGTCGAACCCCGAACTGGGTTCCAATGTTGAATACTGAACTGGGTTCAAATGTCGAACTCCGAACTGACTTTGAATGTAAAATATCAAACTGGGTTCGAATATCGAACCCCGAACTTGGTTCGAATGTTGAATACCGAACTGGGTTCGAATGTTGAATACCGAACTGGGTTTGAATGTCAAACACGGACCTGGGTTTGAATGTCGAAATACCGAATTTGAATGTGGAACCCCGAACTTGGTTCGAATGTTGAATACCGAACTGGGTTCGAATGTCGAACCCCGAACTTACTCTGAATGCTGAATACCGAACTGGGTTTGCATGTCGAAATCCGGACTGACTTTGAATGTTGAATAGCGAACTGGATTCGAATGTCTAACCCCGAATTGGGTTCGAATGTTGAATACCGAACTGGGCTTGAATGTCGAACCCCGAACTGGGTTCGAATGTCGAAATCCCGAATTTGAATGTGGAACTCCGAACTGGGTTCGAATGTTGAATACCGAACTGGGTTCTAATGTCGAACCTCGAACTGGGTTCGAATGTTAAATACCGAACTGGGTTTGAATGTCGAACCCCGAATCCCGCGCCAACTTCACACATATGGATTTTACACATTTCCACGCGATTAAACCAAAGTACAACTTCAACATGTCTTCTTTTGTTATTCCTATAGCCCCCATTACTAAAGTTGTATTTGTTTGAAATAGTGAGCATGTAGTTAAAGAAACCGGTCACAAACACGTGTCAGCAAACTCCGATCTATTTTTGGGCGGTCCGTGGAGGGGTTCACTTTCGATATCGTCACTACATTTGCATACAAACTCCACTTCAAATCGAAGATGGTTAAACTATTCTGTTATATTCAAATCTATAATAGTTACGATCGGGGTCGAATTCTTTAAACATTTAAACAAAATATCCTGGGCACCAGCCTGACAAATGGGACAGGTACCAAATGTACAGTTCTTATAATAAGCCGAAATCAGGCGGAAATGTCTCGATATTCTTGTATTTGAACCACTTTGGAGAGTGGGGCTCGCCGTCTTTCAACTCCGTTTTTGCCACAGATAAATGCCCACTGCCAGTCCCAAAATATTTCCTCGTTTTGAGACTTTGTAAAAGATTCTGGCGATCCCTTTAAAATAATATATACATCTTTAATGTCCTCGTGCAACCAGATAGTTTCACGGACGAATTCTGCAAATACATGTTCGAAACGGTTACGGGTAAACAAGATATGGGGCGTGACGGCTGCACCGGAACATTCATTGGAGGTAAATATAAATATTGTTATAATGTATCCTTAACAATATGTGTAACTGTAACCATTATTATAAAGGATACATTATACCAATGGTCACAGTTACATATATCGTTAAAAATACATATACCAATGGTTACAATTACACACTTTGTAACCACAGCAATGTATTAATTTTCCCTTTGCCAGGAAACATGAAAAGCATGCATTGCGTACCGGTGAATGGCAGTAACTTATACTGTAGGTGGAATAGCTAAGAAGAATATTGCAATCTTGAAGAAGACAAACACGTGACCTATGCACAACATTTGATCTCCAGATTGTTAAGATTTGGAAAAAGGACCTACTTCAACACGCCCTTTTGAAATCTGGCTACTGGTAAGAATGTTACGTCAGGCTATTGAGAATAAAAATGACTCGGATCCCATTGTGTGGGGTCAGATGGTATATAAAACCTGGTCAAGGTCATATACCGAAGGTCATAGTATCGTTCGGCATATTAGGGTAATGAGGTGCATTCTGTGAAAGGCTGATATAAGTCCAACCTCATTACCATGTCTGTATTTAACATTATTTCATTGGATGAAACATAGCACGTGACCTTGTCTTCAGAAACTTGCATATTATCTTCGCTTTGGTTCATATACTGTTTCTGGTCTGACTGGCCGAATATGGTCATCAACACCATGCGCTGATTGTTAAAGTAGTCTTCAAGTATTATGTCTAAGATATCGTGTTTTATTTTGCCTTTGCCAACAAGTGGCTCTGGCGTTTGGTAAGGAAAGCGTTTGGCGATCTAGAGTCAATTCAAAGATACCATTACAGGCATTATATGCGCTTATGGGCGAAACAAATCTATTTGTAAACAAATATAATTCAAATAAATGACATTTAAGATGATTCATTTATTTACTTATTCACTAAAATCTTAATCATTAAGTTTGACAAGTTTACGTTAAGTGTATTTTGGTGTTTTGATGTGTTTTGCGAACTATATTGAACTAAGCTATAGTTGTAAATTAGATTTCCACAAATGACAGAACATTACTCACTTACATTTAAAAACGCAACATTTTTGATTTTCGATTATGTTTAGTCCGCTGTTTTTTTGTTCAGTTCAAGATTACATGTTATGTTAGAGAATACACAGGTGTCTTTGTCCAACAAACAGTTGCATAAAATGTTCTCTACTTTTTTCAGTTGAAACACATTTTACACGAGGGTCTTTAACATCTCTAGATATTCAAAAAAGACCAAGTGTTTCGGTTTGCAAATGTACTGAGCGAATATTATCAAGATATATCTATGTATTCTGCATCAACCCCATTCGCGTATTTCGTGCAGGTGGCACCTGTGTAGAACCAGTAATAAGCAATTTGGATCAATTATCTTTCTCAGTGATAAATAAATAACATGGCCAAGGCGAGGATTGAACCTACTACCTTTAGGTCTGGAGTCCGACGCTGTACCACTGAACCACGCACTCCACTCAATGTGACGATGACATATGACTATAAGCTCCACTCAGTGTGACGATGACATATGCCTATAAGCTCCACTCAGTGTGACGATGACATATGACTATACACTCCACTCAATGTGACGATGACATAAGACTATAAGCTCCACTCAATGTGACGATGACATATGACTATAAGCTCCACTCAATGTGACGATGACATATGACTATAAGCTCCACTCAATGTGACGATGACTATAAGCTCCACTCAATGTGACGATGACATATGACTATAAGCTCCACTCAGTGTGACGATGACATATGACTATAAGCTCCACTCCACTCAATGTGACGATGACATAAGACTATAAGCTCCACTCAATGTGACGATGACATATGACTATAAGCTCCACTCAATGTGACGATGACATATGACTATAAGCTCCACTCAATGTGACGATGACTATAAGCTCCACTCAATGTGACGATGACATATGAATATAAGCTCCACTCAGTGTGACGATGACATATGACTATAAGCTCCACTCAATGTGACGATGACATAAGACTATAAGCTCCACTCAATGTGACGATGACATATGACTATAAGCTCCACTCACTCAATGTGACGATGACATATGACTATAAGCTCCAATCACTGTGACGATGACTATAAGCTCCACTCAGTGTGACGATGACATATGACTATAAGCTCCACTCAATGTGACGATGATATAAGACTATAAGCTCCACTCAATGTGACGATGACATATGACTATAAGCTCCACTCAATGTGACGATGACATATGAATATAAGCTCCACTCAGTGTGACGATGACATATGACTATAAGCTCCACTCAATGTGACGATGATATAAGACTATAAGCTCCACTCAATGTGACGATGACATATGACTATAAGCTCCACTCAATGTGACGATGTCATATGAATATAAGCTCCACTCAGTGTGACGATGACATATGACTATAAGCTCCACTCAATGTGACGATGATATAAGACTATAAGCTCCACTCAATGTGACGATGACATATGACTATAAGCTCCACTCAATGTGACGATGTCATATGAATATAAGCTCCACTCAGTGTGACGATGACATATGACTATAAGCTCCACTCAATGTGACTATGACATATGACTATAAGCTCCACTCAATGTGACGATGACATATGACTATAAGCTCCACTCAACGTGACGATGACATATAACTATAAGCCCCACTCAATGCGACGATGACTATAAGCTCCACTCAGTGTGACGATGACATATGACTATAAGCTCCAATGTGACGATGACATATGACTATAAGCTCCACTCAATGTGACTATGACATATGACTATAGGCTCCACTCAATGTGACGATGACATATGACTATAAGCTCCACTCAACGTGACGATGCCATATAACTATAAGCCCCACTCAATGTGACGATGACTATAAGCTCCACTCAGTGTGACGATGACATATGACTATAAGCTCCACTCAATGTGACGATGACATATGACTATAAGCTCCACTCAACGTGACGATGACATATAACTATAAGCCCCACTCAATGCGACGATGACTATAAGCTCCACTCAGTGTGACGATGACATATGACTATAAGCTCCAATGTGACGATGACATATGACTATAAGCTCCACTCAATGTGACTATGACATATGACTATAGGCTCCACTCAATGTGACGATGACATATGACTATAAGCTCCACTCAACGTGACGATGCCATATAACTATAAGCCCCACTCAATGTGACGATGACTATAAGCTCCACTCAGTGTGACGATGACATATGACTATAAGCTCCACTCAATGTGACGATGACATATGACTATAAGCTCCACTCAATGTGACGATGACATATGACTATAAGCTCCACTCAACGTGACGATGACATATGACTATAAGCTCCACCCAATGTGACGATGACATATGACTATAAGCTCCAATGTGACGATGACATATGACTATAAGCTCCACTCAACGTGACGATGACATATGACTATAAGCTCCACTCAATGTGACGATGACATATGACTATAAGCTCCACTCAATGTGACGATGACATATGACTATAAGCTCCACTCAGTGTGACGATGACATATGACTATAAGCTCCACTCAATGTGACGATGACATATGACTATAAGCTCCACTCAATGTGACGATGACATATGACTATAAGCTCCACTCAATGTGACGATGACATATGACTATAAGCGTCATTAAATTGCACTAAAAAATCAAAACTCTATCCAGGTATTCAAGTCATATACTAATGTATATGCGCCGCTTAAAATCATGGGTTTATTGATGGGTTCTTAAAATACCCGTGATTAAATATGCGTAAAATGAATTTTGAGTTGGTAACTCTGAATTTGACTCTCCAGTTTCGGGGTTTGGTCTGGCTGATTAAAACCGTTTATATTATGTCTGTAGAGTTTGGATTCTAAAAATGTGTAAGTAATATAATTATATACCTCGTCGTCAGTAGGTTTAGAAACGGTGTATATGTGTTGTTAAATGTGGCTGTTGTTGGCGGTATATCTACTTTAACAGAAATGTACAAACGTCATTGTTGTCGTTTGTACCTGTGCAGTTTTAGCGTTATGTATATTGTCATTATACGATACCAGAAATAGTGACATATGTCACTTGTCATGTTTAATACGGGGAAAAAACAGCGGTTAAATGGCGCATGCGTAATTACGACGTGTTCTACATAATTATGGTTAATAATTGGAATGACGATTTACCTTTCATTTAATAGTTGTAACTGCAAACTAGACATGCACATCATTGTTCACTCTATTAGGTAATTAATTACCAAAATATATTTCAAACAGAAAAGACGCGCATCTTATTCATACTGTTAATATTAATTGACAATTTTAAAAAGTATCCGGGTTTTTTTCTCTACAGAGATGTTACTTAGATGGAATTATTTGACTTTAATTATCTTCTGGAATGTTGGGATAGTCCAGGGCCAAGGTAAGACATAAGGCATATACCATATACAAATCACCAAGGTCCGTATTCATAAATACTGAAAAGGTGATCCCTTGGAAGCAAAAAACACAAACAAGAGAGAAAAGTAGCAGACTTGGTTTTATTGAGTCTGTTTAAATCTATCCAGATGTTTAGCAATATCTTAACTTGTCATATTATATCTTTTTTTAAAAAAATCTTTTTCTATCGATCTAAGACATTTCCTAATATTGCTAATAAGTTTATGGATAAATAAAACCTACAGATAAATATTTATCTAACAATAGATGGTTTGTAGAGTCCCTGAGAGGTTAAGAAGGATTTGACTTAAATAATATGTACACTTAAGTTGCTTTATGAATACGGACCTAGGGTCCTAGATCTTTTTCTTTTATTTTTTTTTATTTTTTTTGCTGATTAAATAAACTCAACAAAACCTGCGTATTTTCAATATAAATGTGCGATATTGTTGATTGGTAATAATGAGCTTTCTGAACGGAGAAAATAACGTTTCCATATAACCCGTTTTAGGACCCGGCATTTCAACTTTCAGTGAAAATTAACAAAATAAATTCTACAGAATTTACATAGAATTCATTTTGTCGTTAAAACATAAAGACCTCAGTTGTGCAGATTATGACATGCTACCCTTGTTTTCACATTTATGCAGTACATGGTGTTTTTTTCTCAAATCAACAAAAACAATGAAAACACAATACCTGTGTAGTACGTTTTTACCAGCCAATTATACCCAATGTTTACATTGAAAATAGAACGAACATCGGTCGGGTTGCGTATTAAAGGGACACACAGCATTTTTTTAAAAAACGTTAGTGTTGTTTTTACATAACTTGCATTTGTTCAATATTTAATATTAATTATAAGACAAGTATATAAAGGAAATAAAGGGTTTTGCATTTTATTAATAACGCAACGCAACAATATTTTTAAAACTATTGTAGAATAAGACGAACAAAATAAAAACTCAACATTTTATTAATTATATGCGAGCAGGTGTAAAGTCAAAATGATACTGGATAAATAAATCGAGATGATGATGTCAATGTTCGACAAACACTTCAAGATTGTCATGTGCCCCTTTAAGTTTTGTTGAGCATACATACTATATCTTATATTTCTTTATTTCCTCCTAATTTGGAAAGGTAAAAAATAATGCATATATCATATACATATCAACGATTCTTTTATCACTTTTTTTCAGATATATATATTTGTTTATTTCCTCCAGATTTGGAGAACATCTAAGACGACAAATATGTATACATGAATTGACGCGCATTTTTGAAAGTCACTATCCCGCCATCAACATGCAATTTTTACAACAGATTTATACAACACACCGCTTCTAAACCTACTAACGAGGAGGTATATATAACTTACATAATTTGAGAATCCAAACGCTATAAACATAATATAAATGGCTTTAACCAGCAAGGATAATAAACATAATATAAATGACTTTAACCAGCAAGGATAATAAACATAATATAAATGGCTTTAACCAGCAAGGATAATAAACATAATATAAATGACTTTAACCAGCAAGGATAATAAACATAATATAAATGGCTTTAACCAGCAAGGATAATAAACATAATATAAATGGCTTTAACCAGCAAGGATAATAAACATAATATAAATGACTTTAACCAGCAAGGATAATAAACATAATATAAATGTATAAATGGCTTTAACCAGCAAGGATAATAAACATAATATAAATGACTTTAACCAGCAAGGATAATAAACATGATATAAATGACTTTAACCAGCAAGGATAATAAACATAATATAAATGGCTTTAACCAGCAAGGATAATAAACATGTGTGCCAAGTTGAAGAAAACCAAAGACCTTAACCAAAACGTCAAAACGCGTAGACAGACGGACGGACTGACCGAAATCGCCAAAATATAAGCCTGGATTTGCTACGCAGTCCGGCAAATAAATATGGACTTGAGATGATGTCGATATGTTGTTAGATAGACCTGAGTAAAAATAATATTTTCCTGGGATGGAAATATTGACCGCCTTGTGACGCAACCGTCGTCCAATGAAAAGGCAAAACACAGAGTAATCATATAATACCCAGGAAACTGAATACCATAAATTAATGTGGATCATGACCAGGATATTCATTTCCCATGTATCATCTTCATCTCCAGTTTTGTCATTGTTTCCCATCATTATAAAACTGAGAGTTCGCTTTAAACGGTAGATATAAAGTCTAACGTATAACAGCACCTAAGACGGTCGTATGATACAGTATAGTAAATAATTCTCCTTTCTCTTTCGAAGACATTTTCCAAGCATTTTCATATTAAAATAGCAATTTTTTATTATTTTTTTATTTTTTTAGTGTGTATGAATACAATATTATGGCATATCAGTGCAGTCATCTTGAGACAAAGACTTTACTAGCAAATGCTTGGCCCTTTTTTTCTGTAGGGTATTTGGCAGCATCTTGGCATGTTTCATGCGAATGTCAGTTAATCGTATTGATATTAAACAGTGCATTTGTATTTTATTACATATAAAACAAATAACAACAATTTATAGACTAAAGTTTTGATGAACGTTTGAGGAACTTAATCTACATATTTCTGTTATCACACAAAGAAAATATTTACTTTTTTGACGGAATATACATTGATGAGCTGTATAACGATGTCTATTTTAAAGTGACACGCGGCAATCTTGATTTCCTTAAAACTCGCGGCGTCCCGTTATTTTTTCTTCATAACTTGCGTATTTGCAAATAATAATGCTAGTATTTGAATAGTTAAAAGCATATTGTTTTTGTGTATTACTATTTATTTTGATAATATTCCACCAATAATATATTAACCCTTGGTAGAAGAACGAAAACAAATTGAAATGCTCCAACAGTGTATTACCTTTAATTTAATTATATACTTGCAGGTTTAAAAGTGAAAATCACACTTGGTTAATAAATCGAGGTGCTAATTTTAATGCTTGATAAATACTTCAAGATTTCCATTGTGTCCCTTTAATCATATATATATCTTTAGTAAAGTCTCATCATGGTTTACAATAAATACAAAGATAAACTAGAACTATCACTGAAGGTGATGAATACCCCGCGTTTTCTGCTCTAGCCGATGATGGGCAAAATCAAGAATGATATTATTTTTAATGCCAAAGAAATTCTAATTAAAACAAAGGTACATAATTCTGTAAAAAAGAATTGCAGAATCGACAAGCCATTAATGCAGAGACACATCATATCATATCATCACGTGTGAACTGTATGTTAAGTGTAATAACAATCCATGAAAGTGTTAAAGTGAAATCCACATGAAGTTCATTATGGAGTGAACAACTCTAAGTCAAATAAAGGGCCATGACTCTGTAATAAATTAGGCATCAACAATTTGTGATGTAGAAGGACATAAGGTAATCATTGTTGCGTGTACATGAAGTTTGGGAAAAATCAATTCGAAAATGTTGAGAAAAAGTGTATTAACAGGTCATTTTACAATATTACACTGGACAATTCAAAGGGCCATAATTCTGTAATAAATCAGGCAATCAATGATGGGTGAATGTAGAGGGACACAAGATCATCAGTTGTTATGTGTACATGAAGTTTGGGAACAATCAAATCGAAAATGTTTGAAAAGTATGTGTTAACATGTCATTATACAATATTAGAGTGGAACATTATGAGTCAAACAAAGGGCCATAATTCTGTAATAAATTAGGCAATCAATGATGGGTGATGTACCTGGACATAAGGTTGTCAGTTGTTATGGGTACATGAAGTTTGGGAACGATTAATTCGAAAATGTTTGAGGAAAAATGTATGAACAGGTCATTATACAATATTAGAGTGAAAAATTCTAAGTCAAACAAAGGGCCATAATTCTGTAATAAATTAGGCAATCAATGATGGGTGATCTAGAGCGACAAAAGGTCATCAGTTTTTATGAGTATATGAATACAAAATGAAAATGGGATCCCTTGCAAGCAACAAACACAAACAAGAAATAAAAGTAGCAGACTCGGTTTTAT
>JAWPHD010014532.1:0-60649 GCA_037043455.1 Cyrtodaria siliqua
AGTATACATGATTTATCTTTACCAGGTTCTAAATCTACAGCATTATTAGGAAGAGATCCAGAAAAATGCATGTTGATATAAGATTTCTAGCTAATTCTGCTCATTTTACACATCATGGTCTAATCTCCACGGGTTGTATTTTTGTCTAAATTTTGATAGTGTGACGCAAACATGAAATTAAAAAAGTTCAATCTGTAAATATTCGTTAAAGTTAATAGCATGCAGATTATTGGATCAATGAAGAATTTAAGCATAAATACATGTTGCAAAATCTTTTTTATCTCTATGCCACGACAAAAACATTACAATGGACCCTATGGAAAATTAATTGTGGTGTGAGACGTTAAGAAAGAGGCTGCAGAATGGGTATCTTTATTCGTTATTCTTAAGGCATTGCGCTTAAGAGCTGCAGAATGGCATTTTCATCCGTCATCTCTAAGGTATTGCGCTTTAGAGCTGCAGAACGAGTATCTTTCATCCTTTAATGCTAAGGCATTGCGCTTTAGAGCTGCAGAACAGGTATCTTTCATCATTCATCTCTAATGCCTTGCAATATTAGAGCTTCAGAATGGGAATTTCCATCATTCATCTCTAAGCCCTTGCGCTTTAGAGCTGCAGAACGGGTACCTTACATCCTTCAACACTAAGCATTGTTTGTGTATCTGTGAACGTTTCAGACATGTTAGGACACAGTTAACACGGTTATTCAGAAATCCCGTCTGTGTATGTATAGTTACTTCAAGTTATCTTCATATTGCAGGAATTAGCAGAAATTTTACTTGATACCATGTTTAACTAAAAATTAACTATATTTTCAAACCAATACAGGTATAAGCATAATTTTAGCTTTATTTTACAGCTGTTGGCTTGTAAAACAAACACACATATCAATGAAGACAGACTACTTGAAAAATGTCAAATTAAAGCGAGAGACTGTTACTTTTCCTGAAAATCAAATTTTGACGGGTAACCCTTAGTTTGAGTTTATTATTTACAGCATTTTTCTCAATAATCACTTCTAAAGATCATTTTTATGCTATATTCAGATGTAGAGATGCCTTTTCATGTATATTTGAAAATTTCAGACATAGCTGAGCACAAATGACCAGGAAAATGCAAAATCCTTATCACTACTGTAGATTTTCAAAATATTAAAGGTGCTCGGCCTGAATTTCGACCAATACCCTAGGTCACTAAAACTGAATAATTGAAAGCAATAAACATGGAATCAAACTTTTAACACTTTTCAGCGTGTAATTGATTTGTATACATGTTCAATTATTATTGAGGTGATCATTAGAAAAAGAAATGACCTTAAGGACTCACACCACTATACCTCCCTTGAATACTCCTGCCCTACAGATGAAGGAGGTAGAATAAAAAAACAAGTTCGCTTTCTACATTTTACAGTATACATTGATTTATCTTTACCAGGTTCTAATCTACAGCATTTTAGGAAGAGATCCAGAAAATGCATGATATAAGATTTCTAGCTAATTCTGCCTCATTTTACACATCATGGGTCTAATCTCCACGGGGTTGTATTTTTGTCTAAATTTTGATAGGTGTGACGCAAACATGAAATTAAAAAAAGTTCAATCTGGTAAATATTCGTTAAAAGTTAATAGCATGCAGATATTGGATCAATGAAGAATTTAAGCATAAATACATGTTGCAAAATCTTTTTTATCTCTACGCCACGAACAAAAACATTACAATGGGACCCTATGGAAAATTAATTGTGGTGTGAGACGTTAAGAAAGAGCTGCAGAATGGGTATCTTTATTCGTTATTCTTAAGGCATTGCGCTTAAGAGCTGCAGAATGGCATTTTCATCCGTCATCTCTAAGGTATTGCGCTTTAGAGCTGCAGAACGAGTATCTTTCATCCTTTAATGCTAAGGCATTGCGCTTTAGAGCTGCAGAACAGGTATCTTTCATCATTCATCTCTAATGCCTTGCAATTTAGAGCTTCAGAATGGGAATTTCCATCATTCATCTCTAAGCCCTTGCGCTTTAGAGCTGCAGAACGGGTACCTTACATCCTTCAACACTAAGCATTGTTTGTGTATCTGTGAACGTTTCAGACATGTTAGGACACAGTTAACACGGTTATTCAGAAATCCCGTCTGTGTATGTATAGTTACTTCAAGTTATCTTCATATTGCAGGAATAAGCAGAAATTTTACTTGATACCATGTTTAACTAAAAATTAACTATATTTTCAAAACCAATACAGGTATAAGCATAATTTTAGCTTTATTTTACAGCTGTTGGCTTGTAAAACAAACACACATATCAATGAAGACAGACTACTTTGAAAAAATGTCAAAATTAAAGCGAGAGACTGTTACTTTTCCTGGAAAATCAAAATTTTGACGGGTAACCCTTAGTTTGAGTTTATTATTTTCAGCATTTTTCTCAATAATCACTTCTTAAAGATCATTTTTATGCTATATTCAGATGTAGAGATGCCTTTTCATGTATATTTGAAAATTTCAGACATAGCTGAGCACAAATGACCAGGAAAATGCAAAATCCTTATCACTACTGTAGATTTTCAAAATATTAAAGGTGCTCGGCCTGAATTTCGACCAATACCCTAGGTCACTAAGACTTGAATAATTTGAAAAGCAATAAACATGGAATCAAACTTTTAACACTTTTCAGCGTGTAATTGATTTGTATACATGTTCAATTATTATTGAGGTGATCATTAGAAAAAGAAATGACCTTAAGGACTCACACCACTATTACCTCCCTTGAATACTCCTGCCCTACAGATGAAGGAGGTAGATAAAAAAAAACAAGTTCGCTTTTCTACATTTTACAGTATACATTGATTTATCTTTACCAGGTTCTAAATCTACAGCATTTTAGGAAGAGATCCCAGAAAAATGCATGTTGATATAAGATTTCTAGCTAATTCTGCCTCATTTTACACATCATGGGTCTAATCTCCACGGGGTTGTATTTTTGTCTAAATTTTGATAGGTGTGACGCAAACATGAAATTAAAAAAAGTTCAATCTGGTAAATATTCGTTAAAAGTTAATAGCATGCAGATATTGGATCAATGAAGAATTTAAGCATAAATACATGTTGCAAAATCTTTTTTATCTCTATGCCACGAACAAAAACATTACAATGGGACCCTATGGAAAATTAATTGTGGTGTGAGACGTTAAGAAAGAGCTGCAGAATGGGTATCTTTATTCGTTATTCTTAAGGCATTGCGCTTAAGAGCTGCAGAATGGCATTTTCATCCGTCATCTCTAAGGTATTGCGCTTTAGAGCTGCAGAACGAGTATCTTTCATCCTTTAATGCTAAGGCATTGCGCTTTAGAGCTGCAGAACAGGTATCTTTCATCATTCATCTCTAATGCCTTGCAATTTAGAGCTTCAGAATGGGAATTTCCATCATTCATCTCTAAGCCCTTGCGCTTTAGAGCTGCAGAACGGGTACCTTACATCCTTCAACACTAAGCATTGTTTGTGTATCTGTGAACGTTTCAGACATGTTAGGACACAGTTAACACGGTTATTCAGAAATCCCGTCTGTGTATGTATAGTTACTTCAAGTTATCTTCATATTGCAGGAATTAGCAGAAATTTTACTTGATACCATGTTTAACTAAAAATTAACTATATTTTCAAAACCAATACAGGTATAAGCATAATTTTAGCTTTATTTTACAGCTGTTGGCTTGTAAAACAAACACACATATCAATGAAGACAGACTACTTTGAAAAAATGTCAAAATTAAAGCGAGAGACTGTTACTTTTCCTGGAAAATCAAAATTTTGACGGGTAACCCTTAGTTTGAGTTTATTATTTTCAGCATTTTTCTCAATAATCACTTCTTAAAGATCATTTTTATGCTATATTCAGATGTAGAGATGCCTTTTCATGTATATTTGAAAATTTCAGACATAGCTGAGCACAAATGACCAGGAAAATGCAAAATCCTTATCACTACTGTAGATTTTCAAAATATTAAAGGTGCTCGGCCTGAATTTCGACCAATACCCTAGGTCACTAAAACTTGAATAATTTGAAAAGCAATAAACATGGAATCAAACTTTTAACACTTTTCAGCGTGTAATTGATTTGTATACATGTTCAATTATTATTGAGGTGATCATTAGAAAAAGAAATGACCTTAAGGACTCACACCACTATTACCTCCCTTGAATACTCCTGCCCTACAGATGAAGGAGGTAGATAAAAAAAAACAAGTTCGCTTTTCTACATTTTACAGTATACATTGATTTATCTTTACCAGGTTCTAAATCTACAGCATTTTAGGAAGAGATCCCAGAAAAATGCATGTTGATATAAGATTTCTAGCTAATTCTGCCTCATTTTACACATCATGGGTCTAATCTCCACGGGGTTGTATTTTTGTCTAAATTTTGATAGGTGTGACGCAAACATGAAATTAAAAAAAGTTCAATCTGGTAAATATTCGTTAAAAGTTAATAGCATGCAGATATTGGATCAATGAAGAATTTAAGCATAAATACATGTTGCAAAATCTTTTTTATCTCTATGCCACGAACAAAAACATTACAATGGGACCCTATGGAAAATTAATTGTGGTGTGAGACGTTAAGAAAGAGCTGCAGAATGGGTATCTTTATTCGTTATTCTTAAGGCATTGCGCTTAAGAGCTGCAGAATGGCATTTTCATCCGTCATCTCTAAGGTATTGCGCTTTAGAGCTGCAGAACGAGTATCTTTCATCCTTTAATGCTAAGGCATTGCGCTTTAGAGCTGCAGAACAGGTATCTTTCATCATTCATCTCTAATGCCTTGCAATTTAGAGCTTCAGAATGGGAATTTCCATCATTCATCTCTAAGCCCTTGCGCTTTAGAGCTGCAGAACGGGTACCTTACATCCTTCAACACTAAGCATTGTTTGTGTATCTGTGAACGTTTCAGACATGTTAGGACACAGTTAACACGGTTATTCAGAAATCCCGTCTGTGTATGTATAGTTACTTCAAGTTATCTTCATATTGCAGGAATTAGCAGAAATTTTACTTGATACCATGTTTAACTAAAAATTAACTATATTTTCAAAACCAATACAGGTATAAGCATAATTTTAGCTTTATTTTACAGCTGTTGGCTTGTAAAACAAACACACATATCAATGAAGACAGACTACTTTGAAAAAATGTCAAAATTAAAGCGAGAGACTGTTACTTTTCCTGGAAAATCAAAATTTTGACGGGTAACCCTTAGTTTGAGTTTATTATTTTCAGCATTTTTCTCAATAATCACTTCTTAAAGATCATTTTTATGCTATATTCAGATGTAGAGATGCCTTTTCATGTATATTTGAAAATTTCAGACATAGCTGAGCACAAATGACCAGGAAAATGCAAAATCCTTATTACTACTGTAGATTTTCAAAATATTAAAGGTGCTCGGCCTGAATTTCGACCAATACCCTAGGTCACTAAAACTTGAATAATTTGAAAAGCAATAAACATGGAATCAAACTTTTAACACTTTTCAGCGTGTAATTGATTTGTATACATGTTCAATTATTATTGAGGTGATCATTAGAAAAAGAAATGACCTTAAGGACTCACACCACTATTACCTCCCTTGAATACTCCTGCCCTACAGATGAAGGAGGTAGATAAAAAAAACAAGTTCGCTTTTCTACATTTTACAGTATACATTGATTTATCTTTACCAGGTTCTAAATCTACAGCATTTTAGGAAGAGATCCCAGAAAAATGCATGTTGATATAAGATTTCTAGCTAATTCTGCCTCATTTTACACATCATGGGTCTAATCTCCACGGGGTTGTATTTTTGTCTAAATTTTGATAGGTGTGACGCAAACATGAAATTAAAAAAAGTTCAATCTGGTAAATATTCGTTAAAAGTTAATAGCATGCAGATATTGGATCAATGAAGAATTTAAGCATAAATACATGTTGCAAAATCTTTTTTATCTCTACGCCACGAACAAAAACATTACAATGGGACCCTATGGAAAATTAATTGTGGTGTGAGACGTTAAGAAAGAGCTGCAGAATGGGTATCTTTATTCGTTATTCTTAAGGCATTGCGCTTAAGAGCTGCAGAATGGCATTTTCATCCGTCATCTCTAAGGTATTGCGCTTTAGAGCTGCAGAACGAGTATCTTTCATCCTTTAATGCTAAGGCATTGCGCTTTAGAGCTGCAGAACAGGTATCTTTCATCATTCATCTCTAATGCCTTGCAATTTAGAGCTTCAGAATGGGAATTTCCATCATTCATCTCTAAGCCCTTGCGCTTTAGAGCTGCAGAACGGGTACCTTACATCCTTCAACACTAAGCATTGTTTGTGTATCTGTGAACGTTTCAGACATGTTAGGACACAGTTAACACGGTTATTCAGAAATCCCGTCTGTGTATGTATAGTTACTTCAAGTTATCTTCATATTGCAGGAATTAGCAGAAATTTTACTTGATACCATGTTTAACTAAAAATTAACTATATTTTCAAAACCAATACAGGTATAAGCATAATTTTAGCTTTATTTTACAGCTGTTGGCTTGTAAAACAAACACACATATCAATGAAGACAGACTACTTTGAAAAAATGTCAAAATTAAAGCGAGAGACTGTTACTTTTCCTGGAAAATCAAAATTTTGACGGGTAACCCTTAGTTTGAGTTTATTATTTTCAGCATTTTTCTCAATAATCACTTCTTAAAGATCATTTTTATGCTATATTCAGATGTAGAGATGCCTTTTCATGTATATTTGAAAATTTCAGACATAGCTGAGCACAAATGACCAGGAAAATGCAAAATCCTTATCACTACTGTAGATTTTCAAAATATTAAAGGTGCTCGGCCTGAATTTCGACCAATACCCTAGGTCACTAAAACTTGAATAATTTGAAAAGCAATAAACATGGAATCAAACTTTTAACACTTTTCAGCGTGTAATTGATTTGTATACATGTTCAATTATTATTGAGGTGATCATTAGAAAAAAAAATGACCTTAAGGACTCACACCACTATTACCTCCCTTGAATACTCCTGCCCTACAGATGAAGGAGGTAGATAAAAAAAAACAAGTTCGCTTTTCTACATTTTACAGTATACATTGATTTATCTTTACCAGGTTCTAAATCTACAGCATTTTAGGAAGAGATCCCAGAAAAATGCATGTTGATATAAGATTTCTAGCTAATTCTGCCTCATTTTACACATCATGGGTCTAATCTCCACGGGGTTGTATTTTTGTCTAAATTTTGATAGGTGTGACGCAAACATGAAATTAAAAAAAGTTCAATCTGGTAAATATTCGTTAAAAGTTAATAGCATGCAGATATTGGATCAATGAAGAATTTAAGCATAAATACATGTTGCAAAATCTTTTTTATCTCTATGCCACGAACAAAAACATTACAATGGGACCCTATGGAAAATTAATTGTGGTGTGAGACGTTAAGAAAGAGCTGCAGAATGGGTATCTTTATTCGTTATTCTTAAGGCATTGCGCTTAAGAGCTGCAGAATGGCATTTTCATCCGTCATCTCTAAGGTATTGCGCTTTAGAGCTGCAGAACGAGTATCTTTCATCCTTTAATGCTAAGGCATTGCGCTTTAGAGCTGCAGAACAGGTATCTTTCATCATTCATCTCTAATGCCTTGCAATTTAGAGCTTCAGAATGGGAATTTCCATCATTCATCTCTAAGCCCTTGCGCTTTAGAGCTGCAGAACGGGTACCTTACATCCTTCAACACTAAGCATTGTTTGTGTATCTGTGAACGTTTCAGACATGTTAGGACACAGTTAACACGGTTATTCAGAAATCCCGTCTGTGTATGTATAGTTACTTCAAGTTATCTTCATATTGCAGGAATTAGCAGAAATTTTACTTGATACCATGTTTAACTAAAAATTAACTATATTTTCAAAACCAATACAGGTATAAGCATAATTTTAGCTTTATTTTACAGCTGTTGGCTTGTGAAACAAACACACATATCAATGAAGACAGACTACTTTGAAAAAATGTCAAAATTAAAGCGAGAGACTGTTACTTTTCCTGGAAAATCAAAATTTTGACGGGTAACCCTTAGTTTGAGTTTATTATTTTCAGCATTTTTCTCAATAATCACTTCTTAAAGATCATTTTTTTTGCTATATTCAGATGTAGAGATGCCTTTTCATGTATATTTGAAAATTTCAGACATAGCTGAGCACAAATGACCAGGAAAATGCAAAATCCTTATCACTACTGTAGATTTTCAAAATATTAAAGGTGCTCGGCCTGAATTTCGACCAATACCCTAGGTCACTAAAACTTGAATAATTTGAAAAGCAATAAACATGGAATCAAACTTTTAACACTTTTCAGCGTGTAATTGATTTGTATACATGTTCAATTATTATTGAGGTGATCATTAGAAAAAGAAATGACCTTAAGGACTCACACCACTATTACCTCCCTTGAATACTCCTGCCCTACAGATGAAGGAGGTAGATAAAAAAAACAAGTTCGCTTTTCTACATTTTACAGTATACATTGATTTATCTTTACCAGGTTCTAAATCTACAGCATTTTAGGAAGAGATCCCAGAAAAATGCATGTTGATATAAGATTTCTAGCTAATTCTGCCTCATTTTACACATCATGGGTCTAATCTCCACGGGGTTGTATTTTTGTCTAAATTTTGATAGGTGTGACGCAAACATGAAATTTAAAAAAGTTCAATCTGGTAAATATTCGTTAAAAGTTAATAGCATGCAGATATTGGATCAATGAAGAATTTAAGCATAAATACATGTTGCAAAATCTTTTTTATCTCTATGCCACGAACAAAAACATTACAATGGGACCCTATGGAAAATTAATTGTGGTGTGAGACGTTAAGAAAGAGCTGCAGAATGGGTATCTTTATTCGTTATTCTTAAGGCATTGCGCTTAAGAGCTGCAGAATGGCATTTTCATCCGTCATCTCTAAGGTATTGCGCTTTAGAGCTGCAGAACGAGTATCTTTCATCCTTTAATGCTAAGGCATTGCGCTTTAGAGCTGCAGAACAGGTATCTTTCATCATTCATCTCTAATGCCTTGCAATTTAGAGCTTCAGAATGGGAATTTCCATCATTCATCTCTAAGCCCTTGCGCTTTAGAGCTGCAGAACGGGTACCTTACATCCTTCAACACTAAGCATTGTTTGTGTATCTGTGAACGTTTCAGACATGTTAGGACACAGTTAACACGGTTATTCAGAAATCCCGTCTGTGTATGTATAGTTACTTCAAGTTATCTTCATATTGCAGGAATTAGCAGAAATTTTACTTGATACCATGTTTAACTAAAAATTAACTATATTTTCAAAACCAATACAGGTATAAGCATAATTTTAGCTTTATTTTACAGCTGTTGGCTTGTAAAACAAACACACATATCAATGAAGACAGACTACTTTGAAAAAATGTCAAAATTAAAGCGAGAGACTGTTACTTTTCCTGGAAAATCAAAATTTTGACGGGTAACCCTTAGTTTGAGTTTATTATTTTCAGCATTTTTCTCAATAATCACTTCTTAAAGATCATTTTTATGCTATATTCAGATGTAGAGATGCCTTTTCATGTATATTTGAAAATTTCAGACATAGCTGAGCACAAATGACCAGGAAAATGCAAAATCCTTATCACTACTGTAGATTTTCAAAATATTAAAGGTGCTCGGCCTGAATTTCGACCAATACCCTAGGTCACTAAAACTTGAATAATTTGAAAAGCAATAAACATGGAATCAAACTTTTAACACTTTTCAGCGTGTAATTGATTTGTATACATGTTCAATTATTATTGAGGTGATCATTAGAAAAAGAAATGACCTTAAGGACTCACACCACTATTACCTCCCTTGAATACTCCTGCCCTACAGATGAAGGAGGTAGATAAAAAAAAACAAGTTCGCTTTTCTACATTTTACAGTATACATTGATTTATCTTTACCAGGTTCTAAATCTACAGCATTTTAGGAAGAGATCCCAGAAAAATGCATGTTGATATAAGATTTCTAGCTAATTCTGCCTCATTTTACACATCATGGGTCTAATCTCCACGGGGTTGTATTTTTGTCTAAATTTTGATAGGTGTGACGCAAACATGAAATTAAAAAAAGTTCAATCTGGTAAATATTCGTTAAAAGTTAATAGCATGCAGATATTGGATCAATGAAGAATTTAAGCATAAATACATGTTGCAAAATCTTTTTTATCTCTATGCCACGAACAAAAACATTACAATGGGACCCTATGGAAAATTAATTGTGGTGTGAGACGTTAAGAAAGAGCTGCAGAATGGGTATCTTTATTCGTTATTCTTAAGGCATTGCGCTTAAGAGCTGCAGAATGGCATTTTCATCCGTCATCTCTAAGGTATTGCGCTTTAGAGCTGCAGAACGAGTATCTTTCATCCTTTAATGCTAAGGCATTGCGCTTTAGAGCTGCAGAACAGGTATCTTTCATCATTCATCTCTAATGCCTTGCAATTTAGAGCTTCAGAATGGGAATTTCCATCATTCATCTCTAAGCCCTTGCGCTTTAGAGCTGCAGAACGGGTACCTTACATCCTTCAACACTAAGCATTGTTTGTGTATCTGTGAACGTTTCAGACATGTTAGGACACAGTTAACACGGTTATTCAGAAATCCCGTCTGTGTATGTATAGTTACTTCAAGTTATCTTCATATTGCAGGAATAAGCAGAAATTTTACTTGATACCATGTTTAACTAAAAATTAACTATATTTTCAAAACCAATACAGGTATAAGCATAATTTTAGCTTTATTTTACAGCTGTTGGCTTGTAAAACAAACACACATATCAATGAAGACAGACTACTTTGAAAAAATGTCAAAATTAAAGCGAGAGACTGTTACTTTTCCTGGAAAATCAAAATTTTGACGGGTAACCCTTAGTTTGAGTTTATTATTTTCAGCATTTTTCTCAATAATCACTTCTTAAAGATCATTTTTATGCTATATTCAGATGTAGAGATGCCTTTTCATGTATATTTGAAAATTTCAGACATAGCTGAGCACAAATGACCAGGAAAATGCAAAATCCTTATCACTACTGTAGATTTTCAAAATATTAAAGGTGCTCGGCCTGAATTTCGACCAATACCCTAGGTCACTAAAACTTGAATAATTTGAAAAGCAATAAACATGGAATCAAACTTTTAACACTTTTCAGCGTGTAATTGATTTGTATACATGTTCAATTATTATTGAGGTGATCATTAGAAAAAGAAATGACCTTAAGGACTCACACCACTATTACCTCCCTTGAATACTCCTGCCCTACAGATGAAGGAGGTAGATAAAAAAAAACAAGTTCGCTTTTCTACATTTTACAGTATACATTGATTTATCTTTACCAGGTTCTAAATCTACAGCATTTTAGGAAGAGATCCCAGAAAAATGCATGTTGATATAAGATTTCTAGCTAATTCTGCCTCATTTTACACATCATGGGTCTAATCTCCACGGGGTTGTATTTTTGTCTAAATTTTGATAGGTGTGACGCAAACATGAAATTAAAAAAAGTTCAATCTGGTAAATATTCGTTAAAAGTTAATAGCATGCAGATATTGGATCAATGAAGAATTTAAGCATAAATACATGTTGCAAAATCTTTTTTATCTCTATGCCACGAACAAAAACATTACAATGGGACCCTATGGAAAATTAATTGTGGTGTGAGACGTTAAGAAAGAGCTGCAGAATGGGTATCTTTATTCGTTATTCTTAAGGCATTGCGCTTAAGAGCTGCAGAATGGCATTTTCATCCGTCATCTCTAAGGTATTGCGCTTTAGAGCTGCAGAACGAGTATCTTTCATCCTTTAATGCTAAGGCATTGCGCTTTAGAGCTGCAGAACAGGTATCTTTCATCATTCATCTCTAATGCCTTGCAATTTAGAGCTTCAGAATGGGAATTTCCATCATTCATCTCTAAGCCCTTGCGATTTAGAGCTGCAGAACGGGTACCTTACATCCTTCAACACTAAGCATTGTTTGTGTATCTGTGAACGTTTCAGACATGTTAGGACACAGTTAACACGGTTATTCAGAAATCCCGTCTGTGTATGTATAGTTACTTCAAGTTATCTTCATATTGCAGGAATTAGCAGAAATTTTACTTGATACCATGTTTAACTAAAAATTAACTATATTTTCAAAACCAATACAGGTATAAGCATAATTTTAGCTTTATTTTACAGCTGTTGGCTTGTAAAACAAACACACATATCAATGAAGACAGACTACTTTGAAAAAATGTCAAAATTAAAGCGAGAGACTGTTACTTTTCCTGGAAAATCAAAATTTTGACGGGTAACCCTTAGTTTGAGTTTATTATTTTCAGCATTTTTCTCAATAATCACTTCTTAAAGATCATTTTTATGCTATATTCAGATGTAGAGATGCCTTTTCATGTATATTTGAAAATTTCAGACATAACTGAGCACAAATGACCAGGAAAATGCAAAATCCTTATCACTACTGTAGATTTTCAAAATATTAAAGGTGCTCGGCCTGAATTTCGACCAATACCCTAGGTCACTAAAACTTGAATAATTTGAAAAGCAATAAACATGGAATCAAACTTTTAACACTTTTCAGCGTGTAATTGATTTGTATACATGTTCAATTATTATTGAGGTGATCATTAGAAAAAGAAATGACCTTAAGGACTCACACCACTATTACCTCCCTTGAATACTCCTGCCCTACAGATGAAGGAGGTAGATAAAAAAAAACAAGTTCGCTTTTCTACATTTTACAGTATACATTGATTTATCTTTACCAGGTTCTAAATCTACAGCATTTTAGGAAGAGATCCCAGAAAAATGCATGTTGATATAAGATTTCTAGCTAATTCTGCCTCATTTTACACATCATGGGTCTAATCTCCACGGGGTTGTATTTTTGTCTAAATTTTGATAGGTGTGACGCAAACATGAAATTAAAAAAAGTTCAATCTGGTAAATATTCGTTAAAAGTTAATAGCATGCAGATATTGGATCAATGAAGAATTTAAGCATAAATACATGTTGCAAAATCTTTTTTATCTCTATGCCACGAACAAAAACATTACAATGGGACCCTATGGAAAATTAATTGTGGTGTGAGACGTTAAGAAAGAGCTGCAGAATGGGTATCTTTATTCGTTATTCTTAAGGCATTGCGCTTAAGAGCTGCAGAATGGCATTTTCATCCGTCATCTCTAAGGTATTGCGCTTTAGAGCTGCAGAACGAGTATCTTTCATCCTTTAATGCTAAGGCATTGCGCTTTAGAGCTGCAGAACAGGTATCTTTCATCATTCATCTCTAATGCCTTGCAATTTAGAGCTTCAGAATGGGAATTTCCATCATTCATCTCTAAGCCCTTGCGCTTTAGAGCTGCAGAACGGGTACCTTACATCCTTCAACACTAAGCATTGTTTGTGTATCTGTGAACGTTTCAGACATGTTAGGACACAGTTAACACGGTTATTCAGAAATCCCGTCTGTGTATGTATAGTTACTTCAAGTTATCTTCATATTGCAGGAATTAGCAGAAATTTTACTTGATACCATGTTTAACTAAAAATTAACTATATTTTCAAAACCAATACAGGTATAAGCATAATTTTAGCTTTATTTTACAGCTGTTGGCTTGTAAAACAAACACACATATCAATGAAGACAGACTACTTTGAAAAAATGTCAAAATTAAAGCGAGAGACTGTTACTTTTCCTGGAAAATCAAAATTTTGACGGGTAACCCTTAGTTTGAGTTTATTATTTTCAGCATTTTTCTCAATAATCACTTCTTAAAGATCATTTTTATGCTATATTCAGATGTAGAGATGCCTTTTCATGTATATTTGAAAATTTCAGACATAGCTGAGCACAAATGACCAGGAAAATGCAAAATCCTTATCACTACTGTAGATTTTCAAAATATTAAAGGTGCTCGGCCTGAATTTCGACCAATACCCTAGGTCACTAAAACTTGAATAATTTGAAAAGCAATAAACATGGAATCAAACTTTTAACACTTTTCAGCGTGTAATTGATTTGTATACATGTTCAATTATTATTGAGGTGATCATTAGAAAAAGAAATGACCTTAAGGACTCACACCACTATTACCTCCCTTGAATACTCCTGCCCTACAGATGAAGGAGGTAGATAAAAAAAAACAAGTTCGCTTTTCTACATTTTACAGTATACATTGATTTATCTTTACCAGGTTCTAAATCTACAGCATTTTAGGAAGAGATCCCAGAAAAATGCATGTTGATATAAGATTTCTAGCTAATTCTGCCTCATTTTACACATCATGGGTCTAATCTCCACGGGGTTGTATTTTTGTCTAAATTTTGATAGGTGTGAAGCAAACATGAAATTAAAAAAAGTTCAATCTGGTAAATATTCGTTAAAAGTTAATAGCATGCAGATATTGGATCAATGAAGAATTTAAGCACAAATACATGTTGCAAAATCTTTTTTATCTCTATGCCACGAACAAAAACATTACAATGGGACCCTATGGAAAATTAATTGTGGTGTGAGACGTTAAGAAAGAGCTGCAGAATGGGTATCTTTATTCGTTATTCTTAAGGCATTGCGCTTAAGAGCTGCAGAATGGCATTTTCATCCGTCATCTCTAAGGTATTGCGCTTTAGAGCTGCAGAACGAGTATCTTTCATCCTTTAATGCTAAGGCATTGCGCTTTAGAGCTGCAGAACAGGTATCTTTCATCATTCATCTCTAATGCCTTGCAATTTAGAGCTTCAGAATGGGAATTTCCATCATTCATCTCTAAGCCCTTGCGCTTTAGAGCTGCAGAACGGGTACCTTACATCCTTCAACACTAAGCATTGTTTGTGTATCTGTGAACGTTTCAGACATGTTAGGACACAGTTAACACGGTTATTCAGAAATCCCGTCTGTGTATGTATAGTTACTTCAAGTTATCTTCATATTGCAGGAATTAGCAGAAATTTTACTTGATACCATGTTTAACTAAAAATTAACTATATTTTCAAAACCAATACAGGTATAAGCATAATTTTAGCTTTATTTTACAGCTGTTGGCTTGTAAAACAAACACACATATCAATGAAGACAGACTACTTTGAAAAAATGTCAAAATTAAAGCGAGAGACTGTTACTTTTCCTGGAAAATCAAAATTTTGACGGGTAACCCTTAGTTTGAGTTTATTATTTTCAGCATTTTTCTCAATAATCACTTCTTAAAGATCATTTTTATGCTATATTCAGATGTAGAGATGCCTTTTCATGTATATTTGAAAATTTCAGACATAGCTGAGCACAAATGACCAGGAAAATGCAAAATCCTTATCACTACTGTAGATTTTCAAAATATTAAAGGTGCTCGGCCTGAATTTCGACCAATACCCTAGGTCACTAAAACTTGAATAATTTGAAAAGCAATAAACATGGAATCAAACTTTTAACACTTTTCAGCGTGTAATTGATTTGTATACATGTTCAATTATTATTGAGGTGATCATTAGAAAAAGAAATGACCTTAAGGACTCACACCACTATTACCTCCCTTGAATACTCCTGCCCTACAGATGAAGGAGGTAGATAAAAAAAACAAGTTCGCTTTTCTACATTTTACAGTATACATTGATTTATCTTTACCAGGTTCTAAATCTACAGCATTTTAGGAAGAGATCCCAGAAAAATGCATGTTGATATAAGATTTCTAGCTAATTCTGCCTCATTTTACACATCATGGGTCTAATCTCCACGGGGTTGTATTTTTGTCTAAATTTTGATAGGTGTGACGCAAACATGAAATTAAAAAAAGTTCAATCTGGTAAATATTCGTTAAAAGTTAATAGCATGCAGATATTGGATCAATGAAGAATTTAAGCATAAATACATGTTGCAAAATCTTTTTTATCTCTATGCCACGAACAAAAACATTACAATGGGACCCTATGGAAAATTAATTGTGGTGTGAGACGTTAAGAAAGAGCTGCAGAATGGGTATCTTTATTCGTTATTCTTAAGGCATTGCGCTTAAGAGCTGCAGAATGGCATTTTCATCCGTCATCTCTAAGGTATTGCGCTTTAGAGCTGCAGAACGAGTATCTTTCATCCTTTAATGCTAAGGCATTGCGCTTTAGAGCTGCAGAACAGGTATCTTTCATCATTCATCTCTAATGCCTTGCAATTTAGAGCTTCAGAATGGGAATTTCCATCATTCATCTCTAAGCCCTTGCGCTTTAGAGCTGCAGAACGGGTACCTTACATCCTTCAACACTAAGCATTGTTTGTGTATCTGTGAACGTTTCAGACATGTTAGGACACAGTTAACACGGTTATTCAGAAATCCCGTCTGTGTATGTATAGTTACTTCAAGTTATCTTCATATTGCAGGAATTAGCAGAAATTTTACTTGATACCATGTTTAACTAAAAATTAACTATATTTTCAAAACCAATACAGGTATAAGCATAATTTTAGCTTTATTTTACAGCTGTTGGCTTGTAAAACAAACACACATATCAATGAAGACAGACTACTTTGAAAAAATGTCAAAATTAAAGCGAGAGACTGTTACTTTTCCTGGAAAATCAAAATTTTGACGGGTAACCCTTAGTTTGAGTTTATTATTTTCAGCATTTTTCTCAATAATCACTTCTTAAAGATCATTTTTATGCTATATTCAGATGTAGAGATGCCTTTTCATGTATATTTGAAAATTTCAGACATAACTGAGCACAAATGACCAGGAAAATGCAAAATCCTTATCACTACTGTAGATTTTCAAAATATTAAAGGTGCTCGGCCTGAATTTCGACCAATACCCTAGGTCACTAAAACTTGAATAATTTGAAAAGCAATAAACATGGAATCAAACTTTTAACACTTTTCAGCGTGTAATTGATTTGTATACATGTTCAATTATTATTGAGGTGATCATTAGAAAAAGAAATGACCTTAAGGACTCACACCACTATTACCTCCCTTGAATACTCCTGCCCTACAGATGAAGGAGGTAGATAAAAAAAAACAAGTTCGCTTTTCTACATTTTACAGTATACATTGATTTATCTTTACCAGGTTCTAAATCTACAGCATTTTAGGAAGAGATCCCAGAAAAATGCATGTTGATATAAGATTTCTAGCTAATTCTGCCTCATTTTACACATCATGGGTCTAATCTCCACGGGGTTGTATTTTTGTCTAAATTTTGATAGGTGTGACGCAAACATGAAATTAAAAAAAGTTCAATCTGGTAAATATTCGTTAAAAGTTAATAGCATGCAGATATTGGATCAATGAAGAATTTAAGCATAAATACATGTTGCAAAATCTTTTTTATCTCTATGCCACGAACAAAAACATTACAATGGGACCCTATGGAAAATTAATTGTGGTGTGAGACGTTAAGAAAGAGCTGCAGAATGGGTATCTTTATTCGTTATTCTTAAGGCATTGCGCTTAAGAGCTGCAGAATGGCATTTTCATCCGTCATCTCTAAGGTATTGCGCTTTAGAGCTGCAGAACGAGTATCTTTCATCCTTTAATGCTAAGGCATTGCGCTTTAGAGCTGCAGAACAGGTATCTTTCATCATTCATCTCTAATGCCTTGCAATTTAGAGCTTCAGAATGGGAATTTCCATCATTCATCTCTAAGCCCTTGCGCTTTAGAGCTGCAGAACGGGTACCTTACATCCTTCAACACTAAGCATTGTTTGTGTATCTGTGAACGTTTCAGACATGTTAGGACACAGTTAACACGGTTATTCAGAAATCCCGTCTGTGTATGTATAGTTACTTCAAGTTATCTTCATATTGCAGGAATTAGCAGAAATTTTACTTGATACCATGTTTAACTAAAAATTAACTATATTTTCAAAACCAATACAGGTATAAGCATAATTTTAGCTTTATTTTACAGCTGTTGGCTTGTAAAACAAACACACATATCAATGAAGACAGACTACTTTGAAAAAATGTCAAAATTAAAGCGAGAGACTGTTACTTTTCTTGGAAAATCAAAATTTTGACGGGTAACCCTTAGTTTGAGTTTATTATTTTCAGCATTTTTCTCAATAATCACTTCTTAAAGATCATTTTTATGCTATATTCAGATGTAGAGATGCCTTTTCATGTATATTTGAAAATTTCAGACATAGCTGAGCACAAATGACCAGGAAAATGCAAAATCCTTATCACTACTGTAGATTTTCAAAATATTAAAGGTGCTCGGCCTGAATTTCGACCAATACCCTAGGTCACTAAAACTTGAATAATTTGAAAAGCAATAAACATGGAATCAAACTTTTAACACTTTTCAGCGTGTAATTGATTTGTATACATGTTCAATTATTATTGAGGTGATCATTAGAAAAAAAAATGACCTTAAGGACTCACACCACTATTACCTCCCTTGAATACTCCTGCCCTACAGATGAAGGAGGTAGATAAAAAAAAACAAGTTCGCTTTTCTACATTTTACAGTATACATTGATTTATCTTTACCAGGTTCTAAATCTACAGCATTTTAGGAAGAGATCCCAGAAAAATGCATGTTGATATAAGATTTCTAGCTAATTCTGCCTCATTTTACACATCATGGGTCTAATCTCCACGGGGTTGTATTTTTGTCTAAATTTTGATAGGTGTGACGCAAACATGAAATTAAAAAAAGTTCAATCTGGTAAATATTCGTTAAAAGTTAATAGCATGCAGATATTGGATCAATGAAGAATTTAAGCATAAATACATGTTGCAAAATCTTTTTTATCTCTATGCCACGAACAAAAACATTACAATGGGACCCTATGGAAAATTAATTGTGGTGTGAGACGTAGAGGCGTGAAAGTAGTCATACTTTGTAGTATCTTAGTTAAAACGGATAAACAGTAGTCATAATATGTCGTATCTTAGTTAAAACGGGCAAACAGTAGTCATAATACGTCGTATTTTAGTTAAAACGGGTAAACAATAGTAATACTATGTCGTATCTTAGTTAGAACGGGTAAACAGTAGTCATAATAGTTAGTATCTTAGTTAAAACGAGTGTCTCAATCTATAATGATCTTTGTGGATTCAAGTAGAAAACCGCTTACGCCAGTGCTAGGGGCGTGACAGTAGTCATAATATGTAGTATCTTAGTTATAACGGGTGTCGCAATATATAATGATCTGTGTGGTTTTACAGTAGAATACCGCTTACGCCAGTGCTAGGGGCGTGACAGTAGTCATACTATGTAGTATCTTAGTTAAAACGGGTAAACAGTAGTCACAATATGTCGTATCTTAGTTAAAACGGGTAAACTGTAGTCTTAATATATCGTATCTTAGTTAAAACGGGTAAACAGTAATCATAATATGTAGTATCTTAGTTATAACGGGTGTCTCAATATATAATGATCTGTGTGGTTTTACAGTAGAATACCGCTTACGCCAGTGCTAGGGGCGTGACAGTAGTCATAATATGTCGTATCAAAGTTAAAACGGGTAAACAGTAGTCACAATATGTCGTATCTTAGTTAAAACGGTTAAACAGTAGTCATAATATGTCGTATCTTAGTTAAAACGGGTAAACTGTAGTCTTAATATATCGTATCTTAGTTAAAACGGGTAAACAGTAATCATAATATGTAGTATCTTAGTTAAAACGGGTGTCTCGATCTATATTGATCTGTGTGGTTTTACAGTAGAATACCGCTTACGCCAGTGCTAGGGGCGTGACAGTAGTCATAATATGTAGTATCTTAGTTAAAACGGGTGTCTCAATCTATAATGATTTGTGTGGTTTTACAGTAGAATACCGCATACGCCAGTGCTAGGGGCGTGACAGTAGTCATAATATGTAGTATCTTAGTTAAAACGAGTGTCTCAATCTATAATGATCGGTGTGGCTTTAAAGTAGAATACCGCTTACGCCATTGCTAGAGGCGTGACAGTAGTCATAATTTGTAGTATCTTAGTTAAAACGGGTGTCTCAGTCTATAATGATCTTTGTGGCTTTAAAGTAGAATACCGCTTACGTCAGTGCTAGGGGCGTTAAAGTAGTCATAATATGTAGTATCTTAGTTAAAACGGGTAAACAATAGTCATAATATGTCATATCTTAGTTAAAACGGGTAAACAGTAGTCATAGTATATCGTATCTTAGTTAAAACGGGTAAACAGTAGTCATAATATGTCGTATCTTAATTAAAACGGTTAAACAGTAGTCATAATATGTAATATCTTAGTTCCAACGGATAAACAGTAGTCATAGTATGTAGTATCTAAGTTAAAACGGGTGTCTCAATCTATAATGATCTTTGTGGCTTTAAAGTAGAATACCGCTTACGTCAGTGCTAGGGGCGTTAAAGTAGTCATAATATGTAGTATCTTAGTTAAAACGGGTAAACAGTAGTCATAATATGTCATATCTTAGTTAAAACGGGTAAACAGTAGTCATAGTATATCGTATCTTAGTTAAAACGGGTAAACAGTAGTCATAATATGTCGTATCTTAATTAAAACGGTTAAACAGTAGTCATAATATGTAATATCTTAGTTCAAACGGGTAAACAGTAGTCATAATATGTAGTATCTTAGTAAAACGGGTGTCTCAATCTATAATGATGTTTGTGGCTTTAAAGTAGAATACCGCTTACTCCAGTGCTAGAGGCGTGACAGTAGTCATAATATGTAGTATCTTAGTTAAAACGGGTGTCTCAATCTATAATGATCTTTGTGGCTTTAAAGTAGAATACCGCTAACGCAAGTGCTAGAGGCGTGAAAGTAGTCATACTATGTAGTATCTTAGTTAAAACGGATAAACAGTAGTCATAATATGTCGTATCTTAGTTAAAACGGGCAAACAGTAGTCATAATATGTCGTATTTTAGTTAAAACGGGTAAACAGTAGTCATACTATGTCGTATCTTAGTTAGAACGGGTAAACAGTAGTCATAATAGTTAGTATCTTAGTTAAAACGGGTGTCTCAATCTATAATGATCTTTGTGGATTGAAGTAGAATACCGCTTACGCCAGTGCTAGGGGCGTGAAAGTAGTCATAATATGTAGTATCTTAGTTATAACGGGTGTCTCAATCTATAATGATCTGTGTGGCTTTAAATTAGAATAACGCTTACGCCAGTGCTAGGGGCGTGACAGTAGTCATAATATGTAGTATCTTAGTTCCAACGGGTTTATCAATCTATAATGATCTGTGTGGCTTTAAAGTAGATTACCGCTTACGCCAATGCTAGGGTCGTGGCAAGAGTCATAATATGTAGTATCTGAGTTAAAACGGGTTTCTCAATCTATAATGATCTTTGTGTCTTTAAAGTAGAATTCCGCTTACGCCAGTGCTAGGGACGGACAGTAGTCATAATACGTAGTATCTTAGTTAAAACGGGTAAACAGTAATCATAATATGTCGTATCATAGTTAAAACGGGTAAACAGTAGTCATAATATGTCGTATTATCTGAGTTAAAACGGGTAAACAGTAGTCATAATATGTCGTATCTTAGTTAAAACGGTTAAACAGTAGTCATAATATGTCGTATCTTAGTTAAAACGGGTAAACTGTAGTCTTAATATATCGTATCTTAGTTAAAACGGGTAAACAGTAATCATAATATGTAGTATATTAGTTAAAATGGGTGTCTCGATCTATATTGATCTGTGTGGTTTTACAGTAGAATACCGCTTACGCCAGTGCTAGGGGCGTGACAGTAGTCATAATATGTAGTATCTTAGTTAAAACGGGTGTCTCAATCTATAATGATATGTGTGGTTTTACAGTAGAATACCGCATACGCCAGTGCTATGAGCGTGACAGTAGTCATAATATGTAGTATCTTAGTTAAAACGAATGTCTCAATCTATAATGATCGGTGTGGCTTTAAAGAAGAATACCGCTTACGCCATTGCTAGAGGCGTGACAGTAGTCATAATTTGTAGTATCTTAGTTAAAACGGGTGTCTCAATCTATAATGATCTTTGTGGCTTTAAAGTAGAATACCGCTTACGTCAGTGCTAGGGGCGTTAAAGTAGTCATAATATGTAGAATATTAGTTAAAACTGGTAAACAGTAGTCATAATATGTCATATCTTAGTTAAAACGGGTAAACAGTAGTCATAGTATGTCGTATCTTAGTTAAAACGGGTAAACAGTAATCATAATATGTCGTATCATAATTAAAACGGTTAAACAGTAGTCATAATATGTAATATCTTAGTTAAAACGGGTAAACAGTAGTCATAGTATGTCGTATCTTAGTTAAAACGGGTAAACAGTAGTCATTATATGTCGTATCTTAGTTAAAACGGGTAAACAGTAGTCCTAATATGTCGTATCTTAGTTAAAACGGGTAAACAGTTGTCATAATATGTAGTATTTTAGTTAAAACAGTTGTCTCAATCTAAAATGATCTGTGTGGCTTTAATGTAGAATACCGCTTACGCCAGTGCTAGGGGCGTGACGGTAGTCATAATATGTCGTATCTTATTTAAAACGGGTTTCTCAATATATAATGATGTTTGTGGCTTTAAAGTAGAATACCGCTTACGCCAGTGCTAGAGTCGTGACAGTAGTCATAATATGTAGTATCTTAGTTAAAACGGGTGTCTGAATCTATAATGATATGTGTGGCTTTAAAGTAGATTACCGCTTACGTCAGTGCTAGGGTCGTGGCAGTAGTCATAATATGTAGTATCTTAGTTAAACGGGTGTCTCAATATATAATGATCTGTTTGGCTTTACTGTAGAATACCGCTTACGCCAGTGCTAGAGGCGTGACAGTAGTCATAATATGTAGTATCTTATTTAAAACGGGTTTCTCAATATATAATGATGTTTGTGGCTTTAAAGTAGAATAACGCTTACGCCAGTGCTAGAGGCGTGACAGTAGTCATAATATGTAGTATCTTAGTTAAAACGGGTGTCTCAATATATAATTATCGTTGTGGCTTTAAAGTAGAATACCGCTTACGCCAGTGCTAGAGGCGTGACAGTAGTCATAATATGTAGTATCTTAGTTAAAACGGGTGTCTCAATGTATAATGATCGTTGTGGCTTTAAAGTAGAATACCGCTTACGCCAGTGCTAGAGGCGTGACAGTAGTCATAATATGTAGTATCTTAGTTAAAACGGGTGTCTCAATCTATAATGATATGTGTGGCTTTAAAGTTGATTACCGCTTACGCCAGTGCTAGGGTCGTGACAATAGTCATAATATGTAGTATCTTAGTTAAAACGGGTTTCTCAATCTATAATGCTCTTTGTGGCTTTAAAGTAGAATACCGCTTACGCCAGTGCTAGGGACGAACAGTAGTCATAGTATGTCGTATCTTAGTTAAAACGGGTAAACAGTAGTCATAATATGTCGTATCTTAGTAAAAACGGGTAAACAGTAGTCTTAATATGTCGTATCTTAGTTAAAACGGGTAAACAGTTGTCATAATATGTAGTATCTTAGTTAAAACAGGTGTCTCAATCTAAAATGATCTGTGTGGCTTTAATGTAGAATACCGCTTACGCCAGTGCTAGGGGCGTGACGGTAGTCATAATATGTCGTATCTTATTTAAAACGGGTTTCTCAATATATAATGATGTTTGTGGCTTTAAAGTAGAATACCGCTTACGCCAGTGCTAGAGGCGTGACAGTAGTCATAATATGTAGTATCTTAGTTAAAACGGGTGTCTCAATCTATAATGATATGTGTGGCTTTAAAGTAGATTACCGCTTACGTCAGTGCTAGGGTCGTGGCAGTAGTCATAATATGTAGTATCTTAGTTAAACGGGTGTCTCAATATATAATGATCTGTTTGGCTTTACTGTAGAATACCGCTTACGCCAGTGCTAGAGGCGTGACAGTAGTCATAATATGTAGTATCTTATTTAAAACGGGTTTCTCAATATATAATGATGTTTGTGGCTTTAAAGTAGAATAACGCTTACGCCAGTGCTAGAGGCGTGACATTAGTCATAATATGTAGTATCTTAGTTAAAACGGGTGTCTCAATATATAATGATCGTTGTGGCTTTAAAGTAGAATACCGCTTACGCCAGTGCTAGAGGCGTGACAGTAGTCATAATATGTAGTATCTTAGTTAAAACGGGTGTCTCAATGTATAATGATCGTTGTGGCTTTAAAGTAGAATACCGCTTACGCCAGTGCTAGAGGCGTGACAGTAGTCATAATATGTAGTATCTTAGTTAAAACGGGTGTCTCAATCTATAATGATATGTGTGGCTTTAAAGTTGATTACCGCTTACGCCAGTGCTAGGGTCGTGACAATAGTCATAATATGTAGTATCTTAGTTAAAACGGGTTTCTCAATCTATAATGCTCTTTGTGGCTTTAAAGTAGAATACCGCTTACGCCAGTGCTAGGGACGAACAGTAGTCATAATATGTAGTATCTTAGTTAAAACGGGTAAACAGTAATCATAATATGTCGTATCATAGTTAAAACGGGTAAACAGTAGTCATAATATGTCGTATTATCTGAGTTAAAACGGGTAAACAGTAGTCATACTATGTCGTATCTTAGTTAAAACGGGTAAACAGTAGTCATGATATGTCGTATCTTAGTTAAAACGGGTAAACAGTAGTCTTAATATGTCGTGTTTTAGTTAAAACGGGTAAACAGTAGTCATAATATGTAGTTTCTTAGTTAAAACGGGTGTCTCGATCTATAATGATCTGTGTGGTTTTACAGTAGAATACCGCTTACGCCAGTGCTAGGGGCTTGACAGTAGTCATAATATGTAGTATCTTAGTTAAAACGAGTGTCTCAATCTATAATGATCGGTGTGGCTTTAAAGTTGAATACCGCTTGCACCATTGCTAGAGGCGTGACAGTAGTCATAATTTGTATTATCTTAGTTTAAACGGGTGTCTCGATCTATATTGATCTGTGTGGTTTTACAGTAGAATACCGTTACGCCAGTGCTAGGGGCGTGACAGTAGTCATAATATGTAGTATCTTAGTTAAAACGAGTGTCTCAATCTATAATGATCGGTGTGGCTTTAAAGTAGAATACCGCTTACGCCATTGCTAGAGGCGTGACAGTAGTCATAATTTGTAGTATCTTAGTTAAAACGGGTGTCTCAATCTATAATGATCTTTGTGGCTTTAAAGTAGAATACCGCTTACGTCAGTGCTAGGGGCGTTAAAGTAGTCATAATATGTAGTATATTAGTTAAAACTGGTAAACAGTAGACAGAATATGTCATATCTTAGTTAAAACGGGTAAACAGTAGTCATAGTATGTCGTATCTAGTTAAAACGGGTAAACAGTAATCATAATATGTCGTATCATAGTTAAAACGGTTAAAGAGTAGTCATAATATGTAATATCTTAGTTAAAACGGGTAAACAGTAGTCATAGTATGTCGTATCTTAGTTAAAACGGGTAAACAGTAGTCATAATATGTCGTATCTTAGTTAAAACGAGTAAACAGTAGTCTTAATATGTCGTATCTTAGTTAAAACGGGTAAACAGTAGTCATAATATGTAGTATCTTAGTTAAAACAGGTGTCTCAATCTTAAATGATCTGTGTGGCTTTAAAGTAGAATACCGCTTACGCCAGTGCTAGGGGCGTGACGGTAGTCATAATATGTCGTATCTTATTTAAAACGGGTTTCTCAATATATAATGATGTTTGTGGCTTTAAAGTAGAATACCGCTTACGCCAGTGCTAGGGGCGTGACAGTAGTCATAATATGTAGTATCTTAGTTAAAACGGGTGTCTCAATATATAATGATCGGTGTGGCTTTACTGTAGAATACCGCTTACGCCAGTGCTAGAGGCGTGACAGTAGTCATAATATGTAGTATCTTAGTTAAAACGGGTGTCTCAATCTATAATGATATGTGTGGCTTTAAAGTAGATTACCGCTTACGCCAGTGCCAGGGTCGTGACAATAGTCATAATATGTAGTATCTTAGTTAAAACGGGTTTCTCAATCTATTATGCTCTTTGTGGCTTTAAAGTAGAATACCGTTTACGCCAGTGCTAGGGACGAACAGTAGTCATAATATGTAGTATCTTAGTTAAAACGGGTAAACAGTAATCATAATATGTCGTATCATAGTTAAAACGGGTAAACAGTAGTCATAATATGTAGTATTATCTGAGTTAAAACGGGTAAACAGTAGTCATACTATGTCGTATCTTAGTTAAAACGGGTAAACAGTAGTCATGATATGTCGTATCTTAGTTAAAACGGGTAAATAGTAGTCTTAATATGTCGTATCTTAGTTAAAACGGGTAATCAGCAGTCATAATATGTAGTATCTTAGTTAAAACGGGTGTCTCGATCTATAATGAGCTGTGTGGTTTTACAGTAGAATACTTCTTACGCCAGTGCTCGGGGCTTGACAGTAGTCATAATATGTCGTATCTTATTTAAAACGGGTTTCTCAATATATAATGATGTTTGTGGCTTTAAAGTTGAATACCGCTTACGCCATTGCTAGAGGCGTGACAGTAGTCATAATTTGTAGTATCTTAGTTAAAACGGGTGTCTCAATCTATAATGATCTCTGTGGCTTTAAAGTAGAATACCGCTTACGTCAGTGCTAGTGGCGTGAAAGTAGTCATAATATGTAGTATCTTAGTTTAAACGGGTAAACAGTAGTCATACTATGTCATACCTTAGTTAAAACGGGTAAACAGTAGTCGTAGTATGTCGTATCTTAGTTAAAACGTGTAAACAGTAGTCATAATATGTCGTATCTTAATTAAAACGGGTAAACAGTAGTCATAATATGTAATATCTTAGTTAAAACGGGTAAACAGTAGTCATAGTATGTAGTATCTTAGTAAAAACGGGTAAACAATAGTCATAATATGTAGTATCTTAGTTAAAACGGGTGTCTCAATCTATAATGATCTTTGTGTCTTTAAAGTAGAATACCGCTTACGCCAGTGCTAGGGGCGTGACAGTAGTCATAATATGTCGTATCTTAGTTAAACGGGTGTCTCAATCTATAATGATCTGTGTGGCTTTACTGTAGAATACCGCTTACGCCAGTGCTAGGGGCGTGACAGTAGTCATAATATGTAGTATCTTAGTTAAACGGGTGTCTCAGTCTATAATGATCTGTGTGGCTGTAAAGTAGAATACCGCTTACGCCAGTGCTAAGGGCGTGAAAATAGTCATAATATGTAGTAGCTTAGTTAAACGGGTTTCTCAATCTATAATGATCTGTGTGGCTTTAAAGTAGAATACCGCTTACGCCAGTGCTAGGGGCGTGACGGTAGTCATAATATGTCGTATCTTATTTAAAACGGGTTTCTCAATATATAATGATCTTTGTGGCTTTAAAGTAGAATACCGCTTACGCCAGTGCTAGGGGCGTGACAGTAGTCATAATATGTAGTATCTTAGTAAAAACGGGTGTCTCAATATATAATGATCGGTGTGGCTTTAAATTAGAATACCGCATACGCCAGTGCTAGGGGCGTGACAGTAGTCATAATATGTAGTGTCTTAGTTAAAACGGGTGTCTCAATGTATAATGATCTGTGTGGCTTTAAAGTAGAATACCGCTTACGCCAGTGCTAGAGGCGTGACAGTAGTCATAATATGTAGTATCTTAGTTAAAACGGGTGTCTCAATATATAATGATCGTTGTGGCTTTAAAGTAGAATACCGCTTACGCCAGTGCTAGGGGCGTGACAGTAGTCATAATATGTCGTATCTTAGTTGAACGGGTGTCTGAATCTATAATGATCTGTGTGGCTTTACTGTAGAATACCGCTGACGCCAGTGCTATTGGTGTGACAGTAGTCATAATATGTAGTATCTTAGTTAAACAGGTGTCTCAATCTATAATGATCTTTGTGGCTTTAAAGTAGAATACCGCTAACGCCAGTGCTAGGGGCGTGAAAATAGTCATAATATGTAGTAGCTTAGTTAAACGGGTTTCTCAATCTATAATGATCTGTGTGGCTTTAAAGTAGAATACCGCTTACGCCAGTGCTAGGGGCGTGACGGTAGTCATAATATGTCGTATCTTATTTAAAACGGGTTTTTCAATCTATTATGATCTGTGTGGCTTTAAAGTAGAATACCGCATACGCCAGTGCTAGGGGCGTGACAGTAGTCATAATATGTAGTGTCTTAGTTAAAACGGTTGTCTCAATGTATAATGATTTGTGTGGCTTTAAAGTAGAATACCGCTTACGCCAGTGCTAGAGGCGTGACAGTAGTCATAATATGTAGTATCTTAGTTAAAACGGGTGTCTCAATATATAATGATCGTTGTGGCTTTAAAGTAGAATACCGCTTACGCCAGTGCTAGAGGCGTGACAGTAGTCATAATATGTAGTATCTTAGTTAAAACGGGTGTCTCAATGTATAATGATCTGTGTGGCTTTAAAGTAGAATACCGCTTACGCCAGTGCTAGGGGCGTGACAGTAGTCATAATATGTAGTATCTTAGTTAAAACGGGTGTCTCAATATATAATGATGTTTGTGGCTTTAAAGTAGAATACCGCTTACGCCAGTGCTAGGGGCGTGACAGTAGTCATAATATGTAGTATCTTAGTTAAAACGGGTGTCTCAATCTATAATGATCTGTGTGGCTTTAAAGTAGAATACCGCTTATGCCAGTGCTAGGGGTGTGACATGTGCTGCCCCATAAACTACCTACCATGAACACACCCAATAAAGTCGGAGTCTGGTACTTTTCTCTCTTGATTGTGTTAGTTGCTTCCAAGGGATTCCCTTTTAATTATTTATTAAAATTCACACTAGTGTTTGTTTAGTGACAGCTGTAAAAATCGCCTCGACTACAAGTCAGTACTGTTTTTACTTATTGGTACTTTGGGATCATCAAAACCTATCATTTTGGTTTCAAAGTAGAATACCGCTGAAGGTTATAAGTATATGAATTCATGTTGATTTTATGGAGGATATGCATGTGTAAAGTTTGCTAAATCCCACACACACGGACTATAATCAGTCTATGAGTGGTTCGGCAAGCTTTACATACTTTATAAAAATAAATGCATTCATATAATGTTGTTTCTCTGCCGTCATATTGAGATTCTGACATAACGTTTAACGTTATGTAAAACACTTTGTCATTAGAATTAAAATATTCTAGTTTTAGGCCAGTAGAGCTTAAGTAATGGCGAGTTGTACGTCGCCTGTCGTCCGTCGTTAACGTTTGTCTCATTAAGAAGATAGGGCCTTTATTTTCTATATGCTCTTTACCAAGATTGTTTATATCAATGAACGCTTGAATAAGTCTGAAAACCAGCTGGATCGAGTTAGTAGCACAGGTCATACTACTGAGTAATTGAACTTTTTCAGAATGTTGGTATCAATAAAAGTTCGGACAAGTTTAAGAAAAGTCATAACGAATATAAATAGCCCCACTCCCTCCCCATTTTATGTGTGAAGATATCTCGGTCATAGAAGAAAGTGGGATATAATTCAAAAGCAAGCAATGTCAGATTAGAAACAGCATTATAGCCCTTGGTTTATTGAAAAGTGATTTATGTTGCTTTGATAAATCCTTAGCTATCCTTAGCTACTATTTAGTTGATCTTTACCGGACATTTCCAGAATGTCAATAAAAGCTCGGCAAAGTTTGAAACTAGTTATATCTGACACACCTTCTTAATCTCTTTCCACCCCTCCCCCACCATTTGTTTCAGAACGTTAGCTTTTAGAGCGTTATAACTGTAATACATGAAGTATATATCATTCTTGAATACCGGACAAGAATATCTGTCATTTTACCAGGCTAGATATTTCCATCTCAACCTAGGGTCGAGTTAAAATTCACGCGCGCCAACATCCGGTATGCCGGAAAACATGTAAAACGTTAGTAGCTGGAGAAAAAGAATCTATCATGGGTATTCTGTTCAGATAGGGAATTCCAACCCTCGGTATAATTGTTTTAATCGGAACCTCGGCAGAGCCTCGGTTCCGATAAAAACACGTATACCTCGTGTTGGAATTCCCTATCTTCCCCAAATCCCCATGGAAGATTATTATAATATTTTACATACGTTAGCCCAAAACCCCGTTGTGGACCTATCGATGGCAAAGACGTCTTAGTAGTGATATTAGGTTTCAAGGTTAAACAAACATATATGGGACCACTAACAGTAAGGCATGTTCTACTCCGCTAATTGCAGAATTGAACAGCTCTTTTGGGTAGAGTGGGAATATCCGGGATTAGGACATGCCACTGAACTTTTGTTCTGGGGGAAGTATGAATTTGTTTAGTAGTCTGATGTCTTGACTATTTCTTGACATTGAAATGGGTGTAGGTTTCTGGATGTGTACTTTTCAAGTGGGATAGCTACATGGCTGTTGGTGATCGTGTAACAAAGAGGAGAGCTTACTATATATGCTTCTTGTTCAAGCTTTCTCCTGCGTAGTTGTTTGATGTTTGTGCGTAGTAAACCTAATGACTGATTTGCTTGTTTGGTGATTCTGTCGATGATTGTGTTCCACGTTATGTGGATAACTTGGGATTTGATGGATTGAATTCAACATAAATATAAGTATAAAAGTCGAATAGGAAATGCAACTTTCACAGAACACAGTAAACCCCAAAACACACAAAAAGACAAACATGAATGGAAATGTTAATAAAGAATAAAGGCATATGACGTCACAAACACAAACAATTTTGACATTAGGGCTATCGCCTTGGAACGGTCAGTGGAAGACAATGCCGCTGGGGTTTAAACCCGGTTCTAGGGTGCACCAAACCTCACACTTACCCTACTGTCACCCCAATAAAACGAGACAAGCATAGTGGCGAACTGTAAATGGGTCCACCACCAAGCTTGCAGTGCCTTGCAAAAATAATAGGGTCATAACTTCTTTTGATGCACCTTTTAACAAGTCCATATCCCTTTTGTTTTCCATTTTTCAAGTTTTGAATATTTCATTTTGCTGTGGTTTTGAATGTCTTTGTGGGGTGATTGTCTTAATGGCAGTGCCAATAGCCTGACCCGAGAATTCGAAATATTATATCTTTAGTTTAATTTCAACTTTTCAAATGCAGTGACTTACTGTAAAGTTATATTACAATTATTAATTATATTTCCCATGAGATGCTCAATCACGTAGCCCCTCCCCTACTACAAAGTATTTTGAGCAATTCTTGCTTGTTTAACCTTGATCTGTTTAAAATGTCTTTTATCGTTGTTCAGGTGCAAGGTGAAATCCGTAAAAAATGGAAAAGATTTGTATTGAAGCGGAATGGAAGTGGTTTCAGTAGAAGATTAACGCGAGATACCATGACTTCATTTGTTTCTAGAGCTCGTGGATCAATGGCTTCTTCAAAAAGTTGTGAAAAAGAAAACCAAAATGGAAATGCTGTGCAAAACAATGAAATGCTGCAACATTCGAGTTGTTTGCCATCGGATGAGAATGTAATCATGCAAAAAGCAGAACACGAATCAAAGCCAATGGTTTTATTCTCATCGTCTCATATGAAGGACAAAGATTTACAGCCTATTCTAAACAACAATATACATTTACATGTCACTGACGTCGGATAGAGGACCGTAATATAAATACCATTGTGTACACGTTTATGAAGGTACTAAAAGAAGGCCTGTACATTTATATTTGATTGTGAATAGATATTGTTCATTTACTTTATTTTGTCTGTGAGAGTTCATGCTCTGCCTTAAAGTGGATGGTGCATCGGTCTTTGTATAGAAATTATTTAAAAATGTTCCCATTCATGATAACGATATCGTATCATTCAAAATAAGGTGTTAACACATGTTGGTCGGTTATCATTACGTGGTCCCGCTTTAATTACAGAATGCGATGGGAAAGCTTATATTAGCAGGAAATTGTAACGGATATTTCGACAATAAAACATGTTTAAAAACATTTTTTACTGAAAAAATGCGATAACCTGTTTAAAACTACCTATTAAATGTTTTAATTTTTCAACATACAAACTTTAAACCGAAATTAAGGTTTTATTTCATACCACAGGCAGCCCCGTTTTCGAATCTTGGGGAAAGGGTTGGATGGGGTATGAAAGTTAATACTCGGACCACGTATGTAAAATTTGAATTCACCATAGATTTTGATATAAATTGTCGTTAAATGCTTAAATTGTCCCTAGTGCGTAATCTAGGATAACACATATTACTGTGCATAATGAGTTTTCTTGTTAATAAGGAGTCGCTTTGGGCTCCTTCAGTATGTTAGTCCCCTAAAAAGTCTGTTGTACCCACTTTAGTAGAATAGCGGAAAAGATCTGTTACCATATATTACCACGTGGAACAGGGTTTATTTATCTCCGTTTCGAAGATACCAATAGTATATGTTTCGACAAACTGCCAACACTTTACATCTTGAAGCTTTATTAAATATAGGCTAAATCAAACTTTTCGACTAAAACGAGACGTAATGGTTATAATAAAGAGATCGTTTTCTTGTTGTACATGATGGTGTTTGTGTTGTCTTGGATCTTATAATTAAGCAGTACGGTGCTTTTTAATGAGCCTCTTGCCAAAAACAAATCGGTAGGGCATAAGTCTCCCATGTTACACTTTCTAACGTTAAAATATAAAGGCAGAATATGCAACATTCAATGAATTTTCTTATAACTTGATTTCGACAAACGAACCATTAAAATGAGACAAATGGTTTCTATAGAAACAGCAGTATACAAAACAAACGGCATCGTAGGTCCGCACACTAAATCAAATGAGCAAATTTAATAGCCAATGTATAGGACAATACACAACACAAAGAGTGGTGAATACAGTTAATAATGAATCACAACGCCTACCATACGACGCATAGAATGTTGCGTTGGTGTCATCATCAAATAGTTTGTCACTGGTTGAAAGCTTTGTCACAACGTATTTGTAATAAAAACAAAGATATTCGTTCTTGTATTTCATCCCGAAGTACTATCCCTAACTTCCGAGATATTCAAAGACGGGTGTTGCTTAATACATTACCTCTCACGAACAGACTCAATAAAGACGAGTCTGCTACTTTATTCTCTTGGTTGTGTTTGTTGCTCCCAAAGGATCTCCCTTATCAGTATTTATTATAATCATTAACAAGAAAAGTGACGCATTTTGTAATATTGTTTATGTGACGTACTTTGTAATATATGATAACATGTCATTGCAGAAGGCGTCAAGAGTTTTGACGCCTTCATTATTAACTGTCTTCAAGAGTTTTGACGCATTTAATTGTAACGGATGACGAACGTTGTTATAATTTGTACAAAATGTAGTCTTATTATAAAGAGTGTTGTTATTAAAAGGACACATAGAAATCTTGAAGTTTTTATCAAGCATGAGATTAGCATCTCGATTTATTAATCCAGAAACCGTTTGACTTCAAAAGTGCTTGTACATAATTAAATAGCATTTGGAGTTTTCATATCTTCTTATTATTATTCCAAATATATTATAGGTGCAATATAATCACCAGTCAGTAATATGCAAAACAATTTTCTTATGCTATTCTTTTAATTAATACTGATGATTGAACAAATGCAAGTTATCAGTAGTGTTATTTTTTACTGGTCCTTAGGGACCAACGAGCCCAATATAGGTGGCTTAGAAGTAGAATACCGCTTAAGCCGGTGCTAGGGGGCGTGAGAAGTGTTGCTTATTTCATTACTTCTCATGAACAGACTCAATAAAACCGAATCTGCTGCTTTATTCTCTTAATGGTGTTTGTTGCTCTCAAAGGATCACCTTTATCAATATTTATTAACATTCACACTAGCGTTCGTTTAGTGCAGTGTGGCGGCTGTAAAAAGTCTGTCCTTGCTACGAATCAGTAGTGTTATTTTTTACTGGTCCTTTGGGACCAACGAGCCCAATATAGGTGGCTTAGAAGTAGAATACAGCTTAAGCCGGTGCTAGGGGGCGTAAAAAGTGTTGCTTATTTCATTACTTCTCATGAACAGACTCAATACAACCGAGTCTGCTGCTTTATTCTCTTAATGGTGTTTGTTGCTCTCAAAGGATCACCTTTATCAGTATTTATTATCATTCACACTAGCGTTCGTTTAGTGCAGTGTGGCGGCTGTAAAAAGTCTCCCCGTGCTAAGAATCCGTAGTGTTATTTTTTACTGGTCCTTTGGGACCAACGAGCCCAATATAGGTGGCTTAGAAGTAGAATACCGCTTAAGCCGGTGCTAGGGGGCGTAAAAAGTGTTGCTTATTTCATTACTTCTCATGAACAGACTCAATACAACCGAGTCTGCTGCTTTATTCTCTTAATTGTGTTTGTTGCTCTCAAAGGATCACCTTTATCAGTATTTATTAACATTCACACTAGCGTTCGTTTAGTGCAGTGTGGCTGCTGTAAAAAGTCTCTCCGTGCTACGAATCGGTAGTGTTATTTTTTACTGGTCCTTTGGGACCAACGAGCCCAATATAGGTGGCTTAGAAGTAGAATACCGCTTAAGCCGGTGCTAGGAGGCGTGAGTAGTGTGGCTTATTTCATTACTTCTCATGAACAGACTCAATAAAACCGAGTCTGCTGCTTTATTCTCTTAAATGTTTTTATGTTGTGTATGTGTAGGTTACCCTAACATGAAATTATTGTTATTATGTTATACATGATAACGTTATGTGTATGCATTTATTTGTTTCATATTATAACAGTATGTCAGGTAGATACATTAGATGATTTTCGAGTATGTTGCTTGTCGAACAGTGTATTGTAACTGCGTAGGAATATAGTGTTATAATATGCTTATAAAAATAGTTGAAGATGAATGAAACTAGCATTTAATTTCTCGTGATATTGATGTGTGACCTATTTATTAAACTAACTGTGTTATTACTTTTTTCACAAACGTCATGTACTGAAACAACTTGCGATGTGAACTCTTGTTTTGTGACAACGTATGCTACCGTTTAACTACATATCTATTTATAGTTATCTATTTATAGTTACGTTATTGTTCATGTACATATTAAATGTTTAATGCAAATGAAAACAACACTTGTTTTTATTTCATAATTTGAAAACGTAAATACAATTGTTGTCGATCAATATTACTATTTTGTCTAGCTGATTTCATATTTAACCTATTTCATGTATGTCCAGTGCCGTGTATATAAAGACACAGACGCACAAGCCTGGTACTATGATTGCATGTTGGTGAAATTTGTGTTTACTTTATGATTCTGGTTTATGATTCTGTAAACATGGTTGGATATCCCGCCATCAACAAGCAAAGTTTACGGCAAATGTACACCGTTTCTAAATCTACAGACGATGAGTTATGCATATAACTTTCATGTTTTGGGAATCCAAACTCTATAGACACAATAGAAACGACTCCGAACCAAACCCCCAAAGCGCCTAATTAACGTATAATTCATTTTACGCATATTTAAACGGTAATTTTAAGAACGCGTGAATAAACATATACTTCTAATCGTCACATATACATTATTATATGACTTGAACACCTGGATAGAGGTTTGATAAACGGTTATATATTGTAATGTTTCTGTTATTTGGCGGGTTAGCTCCCTTAAGAGCGTTTGCTGCGTTTGTCATTACAATATTGTTTCCTAAAAGTTAAAAATAATAGAAATATCTCTCATTCAACTATACAGCATATTATTTAATCAAACAGGAACATTATTAATGTATTTAACCAAACGAAAACAATAAATGCTCGATATTTTGTATTGCAAATAAAAATTCCGTAGACATAAAACAAAAGTCGTACACGACAAATAGTCGTACATAACAAACACACACACGCACACATACACAAATCAGAAATCTAGCAATAAAGACACAATGATTGTCCGGTAATTATAATAGTAATCCCAGCCTTCGTTTCTTCACTCTGTTTGAGTCCGTAAATGAATGGTCGTTATACATATAAGAGACTACACTCTAGTTAATGCTCCAGGTGATCATCGCTATTGAACCTATAAAGTGTTTTTTTCAATACATCTAAAACATATTCGTATAATTTACCTGCATTTTTAAAATGTAAACCAACAAAGGCACTTCATGAAAGATTGGTGAAACTCGTAGAAAACATGCGTATAAGTGCTGTACTTATTGAATTAACAATATAATAGTACCCGGCTAAAGTGAAATTGTTGTCTCTAAATTCCAAAATTGATCACTTTTAAGAAGTTTTATAGGTGATAAGAAGTGTTATAACTGATGTACTATTACATCCCGTATATATTTATTCATTGACATTAGCCTTTCACCTCTGAATTGTTGGATGTACGTACGCGTTTGCCATACATGATATGTTTGAACTTGGACAATTATCTGTGTTGTTATAGTACCTTGTTCATGAAAAAGAATGTTTAAATGGCATAATTATAAAGATTGTGATCTACAGTAAGGCAACATTTTAAGTTTCATAATTGTATCTTGGTCTATCGTAAATGTTACTACTTCACACATGACTAAACAAGACCAGGCAGTGACGTAGTGTGTGAAGTAGTGCGTGACGTAGTATGTGACGTAGTTCTATAAGTCTTGCTATGTAATCTCCAGTTTCACTAGGACGATTAACTGAAGTCACGTGATTGATGTTGTTTCGACCGAAAACATTTGCTGAATAGAACACAGTAAATTTTCTTAAAACGTATTATTTTTTTGTCGATACTTTGGGAGGTTCCCTTTTCATCTGCCATTTTTGTCTAATTGCATCGTTACATTCTGCAAGTTGTAGAGTCTTGGCATCCCACGACATCTCCACGCATTTATGGTGGTGCACTTGGTAGAGTGTGTCATCCTGTTAACGATAACGCATTAATAAATACAATCTAAGTAAAGCAAACTAGTCAATATCATATCTGTGAAGGTGCTCACTGGCACCTATTCCAGTCATTTGTGCCACTAGTCAAGTAAGGGGAAGTAACTCTGATGAGAGGAGCTTATCTAGACATTTTGTTGACATTGATTGGTTTAACCTTTTTACTTTTACTTTCGTAGCCCTAGCCCTAAAAAAATAATATAAACGTCTGAACATGAAGCTCTCACAGATCTAAGTCAACCAAAAAGACGCTTTAAAACAAACAACAGTTACAATGTTAATAAGAAGCAAGGCATGTGACATCACAAACACAGACGGGTTGACAATAGGACTGCCGCCATGGAACGGTCTGCAGCAAAGAGGCCGCCGGGCTCTAAACCTAAATATAATACTAACACTAACCCTAAGCGTAACCCTTATGTTGACGTAGAAAAAAACTGGCTGTATTCCATGCTAGATAACGTTTTCATATCGTATTTGAGACATCCTCAGTTGTTCTTTTCGAGATCCAATATGTCGGTGTGTTTTAAATAAACAATTTAAGGGTTAGAGTTGGGGTTAGGGTTAGGGTAAAACTTCAATATTTTCATAAGTTGTCTTTAGGAAACAATATTCATAAGCTACATTTCATTAGCCCTCAATCAATACGTATACATGCTCACATCGTGGATGAAGTAGGGGTATAATGGGTTTGGTGCACCCTAAAACCTGATTTAAATCCCCAGAGACATTTTGCCTATAACCGTTCCAATGTGGTACATGTACCCCTGTTCCCAATCATTTTACGTGTTCGGCGTCCTTCAAGACTAAATATTTATTTGTCCATATTATGGTTGTTTGTTTTACTGCATATTTTTGACTGACTGCGTGTTCTGAATGCTATATTTCCTCTTCGACTGTTGTATAATATACTGAAGGAGAAAAGAAACGCAACTCAGGAATTTACGGTATATATTCTTTGTAGAATATGCGGCTGTGAATCGAAAGGTACATGGCTACGTAAAACTTTTCCTTTCGAAAAAATGACTAAAACAACACATAACGCACCAAATAGTATCCCTTCAAAGTTTCATTATTCATAGAATCCGCGTTGGGCTCAAGCAGGTGAGCAAATTTAAGATGTAACATTTTGCGTATTCTTTACATTAAATACAGTACTGAAATGTCTCAAATTTTCAAAGCGAACTTCAACATTTAAGAATTTCGTGTAACAATGTGAAATATGATTAAAACGTCTACAACAATACATTTTTGTCCTTTCTCTAACTAGCTGCAACCCATTTCCTGCAAAACATCTTCGGATTTTTTTTGGAATTTTACCCCGAATTAAGTGTGCCGTATATACATTATCTAACGCAAAGTCCCGAGTTGCATTTTTTCTTTAGTATACATTTACAAAGGCCCATCAGTTGTACAAAAGGTACAATTGTAGCATGTCTATTATCCATGAAGTACTCATGTTCAGGTTTTCAAAATGTATGACCTTTTGTTTGCATTGCTTTAGTTGGACTATTCATATATTTTAAATGTTATGCATTTCCCTAATTTCACTTACAGATCTGTACACAAAATCCTGATGTCCTTTTTGCGAATGACATCCAAATATGTTGAGTTTTACGCCATCTGGGGAGTCCCAACAGTTTCCGTCCATTCGCATTTCATTTCTCTTGCTCAGCAACCAAAACTGAAATTGAAACATGTGCCACATTTATGCTACATATTGGATATTCAACATATTGATTTAATGAAATGTATGAAACTAATACAACTAGCTGAAACATATGAATTAAACTATTTGAATTTATAACGAGTTCTGAATCAGTTTACTAGCAATTTCAGACCTACACATTATCCCCCATCCTCCGACTACGAACTAAACAAAAGTTCCTCTAGATTTTCTGGCATATTAATGATAACTAGAGGAACTTTGAAAGGCTGGTATAATGTTATGGACTGATTTTCATCAAATCAATATTTACATACCTATTTTTATTAATATAATTCACTGAACACTGCAAACGTACAACTGTTTCACATCGCATTTGAATTTCTTTATTAAATATTTAAACAAATCAAACATTTAAATAGTTTCAGCACTTCGTTCTCGTTCAGCAGACGTTGAGGCGGTATCTGAGTCTTCACTATAATACATGCCACAAAAATGTATCCTTTTGTATCATAATATTTTTTATTACATGCCTAACTATAAATAGTATTTATAGGAAAAACTTTGTTTATCACTCCTTTCTCAACATCCATAATCGGCACACTGTGCCATTATGGATTACGGAAATTCGGCACAGTAGCAACAGACTGTTCGCAGGTGAAGACGTCGACGTCATCAAACAACACGACGTCAACGCCATCAAGCACCAACAACGTCAGAGAGTTATCGCGAGCGTAAGCTCGCCTTACGGTTAACGCGTTGTTGATTTTCTGAAATTACCATACTAAGGCAATACAAATCTTCGTCAACCAGCTAGAGTTACCTGCCCGTAAAGTTGCATTGTGCTAGAAATACGATTCACCGTGCAGGTGAATCGTATTTCCAGCACGTAGTTATAACCTCAAATGAACGCCGAGCGGAGCGAGGTGTTATTCGAAGGAAAATAAAGGTAATTACACCGAGATTACATCGAGCGAAGCGACGTTATACAGCTAATTTCACTGAGCGAAGCGAGGTCTTGTGCATTGAATATAACATACATGTAAATTAAGATTCAACATATTTATTTTATTTATTTTTTACAATCTAATTTGTTCAAAAACAACAAAATCCACGATTTAATGCTTGATTACGTTTAAATAAAAGTGAATATAAAAAAAATAAAGATAGAATAATAATAGCCTGGTTCTATGGCTTAAAATAGAATAGAATAGAATAACTTTTATTTTCCAATCAAGGACCATCACTGGCATTACACTCACAGTACTAGGTACTACCTTTGTAACCAGTCTTTGAAAAGTATAAGTTAAAATGATTCATTCAGAAACACCAACAAATGTAAAAACAATCCAAAATATGAATCGAATTTGATGTAGAAGCACTCGAGAAGATGTTTTGATTTTGCATAGAGTTTAGAAAACTCCACTGATGTACACTGTAAGGCATAACAGTATGAGTATTGCACACATTATTTAATCGCTCTAGTCTATTAACTTAAAACGACGCTTGCCACTGTTCAGCAATAACAAAATCAACGATTTAGTGCTTGATTATGTTTAAATAAAAGTGACTGCGTCAATATGTAAGTTAGTTTTACTAGATCTATTTTTTTATATTAGATCAACATGCGGTGATTTTCACTTCAGAAAGCAGTCCAATTTCATTGAAAATACAATATGACAAAAGGACTAAGAAAGCTGGCTAAGAGCTGACCATCCTACCTCATAGTAATAAATGTCTAAGATTGTGTGAACTGTGTCATTGCTTTTTGTTCAAATTGTATTTAACAACCTACTGCGCCATTTAAGTCTCAATTACACTTATTAATAATAAAATTCACCTGAAACAATAGTTATATGAAATAATAATTAGTCGCCTACCGTTTTATCCTTAAATTGTTTTTGCGAAACCTTTCTTTTACTTAAAAGCACACACGTAAACCTTTTTTGTTCTTTGTAGACAAAGTCAAGGACGTACTGTACTCACTCTGTAACAGTAGATGAAATAGTACGTCACCATTATGACAAGTTTCAATGCTGATTACGTCAGTCAGTGACGTTCGACGCAATTTTAATTTCAAGAGGGGATGTAGAGAGTGTTGACTTGGGAACAAGGTATTAAACGAACTGATTATTTCAAATGACACATCAGCAATGATTTGTTTGTTTGTTTGTATGTTTCTTTACGTCATTTTCAACACATGTAAGGTTATATATGACGGTGGATTTTTGGGTGGTGGAGGCAGACCACCCACTTGTCCTGGGTAGAACCGGTACTATACACCTCCCGCCATCCGTAAGGATCGACACATCCTCACAAGTCGAGCTCCCAGTGGGATTCGAACCTGCAGCGGTGAGAGGCGAGAAGGTTTACAACGCAACATTCAGTATCACATGAAACAATTCATTCCTATTCCTTCCTACCTGATCATTGCTGCTAAGTGAAGGCATTTATATTTAGGAAATATGAATAGATTGGATCATCCTGTGAAGACTCATAAAAAAAAAGTATGCATACATAAGTATACTGATCATGCTTATTCAAGTTCACCTGACACTTACTCACAATTCAAGTCATTTTCTTCACAACTGTGGCCAATTTGCTTCACAATTATTATTATTAATTTATTTCTTTTATTTATTATTTCATTTATTTTGGAAAACATTTCCACCACTTAAATCATGTTCAATATTGTTTTGTTCTGGATATGTTCATAGAATAAAGTTTATCTAAAATGTTTCATATTATCCTGCTCCCACAAAAACAATGCATGTATTCAATACTTTTTTTCACAAATTAGGCAGTTTTCGCGCCTTTTTTCTCCACCAAAATGACACGCTGGGGTCGGGAGTCTTCACAATTTTTAAGGGGTAAAAGCCCTGCCAACATTACAATGGAAATCACACGGCAGTGCTTGGTTTGATTTAGTTTAAACTTATTTATTTTACATCGATTGTAACGAAAGCTCTATGAATTTATTTGAATCACTCTCGATGTCTTCCTGGTTTAGAACCAGTATTAAGCAATGCAGATAAAGTGTCTTGCTCAGGGACACAACGCATATGGCAATGGCTGGTATCGAACTCACGACTTTTGGATCATGGGTCCAACGCTCTACCACTAGACCACAGCGCTCCATGGTTTGATTTGGAAGTACTAGAGTATAATGTGTAGATCCCCATTTCGATTTCGAATAGTTATGCTTAAAGCTGTACAGTCCCTATTTCAACTGGTAATAACTCATGAATATGAATGAGTCACGTGTGAAGTAGTTTCAAATCGACGAACATCCCAAAAGTCGTTATATAAGGAGAAATCGATACGTAAAATTTCACATTTTTATATAGCCTCCGTACAGGTAACATCGATAAATATACGACTCCAGAATATATGTGATAAAATAAAATAGTTGCCCGGAACGGGATTTGAACCACAGCCTTGCACTTGTAAGATTTGAAGATGTACGCTGTACCTCTAGACCACTGCTATTTATTGGTATTTTGCAGCATTTTTAACACTAAATAGGCATTACGTACTAACAAGAGCGCGCACACAAACTCATCAAACGCTAAATAACAAGTCGAGATATGGTTGATTTGAGGCGAAGTATTAGTTTCATATTGATAAGATACAGTATTACACCAGGCAATGTTAATTTACACGTGCGACAATATGGACTGCATATTTATTGATCCATCTGTAGTTGCGTTCAAATATGTTAAGTTATTTTGCCTCGTAGTATATGGTAGTTAGTATACTATTTTCTCAAGTAGCGTTGTAGTTCAGTGGATACAGCACCGGACTTGAAATCAGAAGGTCGAGTGTTCGAGCACCGAAAGAAGCTAACTTTTTTTTTTTCTGTAAAAATTACTGTTACCTGTGTATAGGTACGATGTGCACTGGTCGATGTATATACAGTAAATGATTTCTTGCGCTATATTTGCTCGCTTAAATACCCGATTTCGACATGAGCTGGTGAACATGAAGTTACAAATAAAGACACGCCTACAAAGAAGAAATTGATTGATATAGGACTCTGTAGCTTTAAATAATTTGTTGAATTGTTTTTTTTTATGTGAAGATTGCAATTTGTATGTGAATAGTAGTGGGTTGCGTTTTTTGTGTGTCCCTTAGAACGGAGCAACTGAGTTGGGTTTAGAAAATCCCTCTGTTATAAGGTATTACAGTATGAGTAATATTACACAATGTAACCATTTTATTTACTTAAACCGCCGCTCGCCATGAGGCAGTGCCTGATTCATATTAGAGCGCCCGAGCGGATGTTGAAATCTCGACTACAATGTTCAATGTCAATTAAAGACAAGGCAGAAAACTAATTTAAAGTAATTTATTATTTGACATAATTTATTTATTTGCAAAACAATTGTTTGCATCCAAGATTACTTATATGTTCGTACTGTTTTGTTCTTCTTCTCCATTTATTGTACGGTATGAAATTAAAAGGTAAATAATGGCACACCTAGTGCATGGCCTTCGGGTTAAAGCCCTCGGGCCATTAAGGCACTAGGTGTGCCATTATCGACAAAAGGCACACCACGGCCGTATATTAACCTCTAAATAAAACACTGACGAAGAGATAAAGACCTATGAGGAAAACAAATGTATGATGTCAACACATTATTTAGTTACAAATGACATCCATTTGTGCAATTTCACCACGTGTCATATCTTGAGCAACCTAATTTACGCTGATGGGGGTCATTGTCGTACCGGGTACTACAGAAAGGCACCCGGGGTACATTTATGTATACAGAAACGTACCCGAAAATTATCGAAATCCAGAAAGGCCCCCAAATATACATAAATGTACCCGAGACGAAATACAATGTCGTAAAATGCGGCCGTAACGCGTTGTTTTACTTCATGGAAACGAAACTTTCACTGTTTACAAACTTTAATCGATTCACTTTTTAAAGAGACATGCACACGACAATCTTGAAGTGTTTGAAATGATTCTCGATTTATATATTCAATATCATTTTTACTATTTCGTCTTAATACGCTATAAATTTTAATATATTATTGGTGCACTAATATCAAAAATTTATAATATGCAAAAACTAATTGCTTAATACTATTTTTATAATTAATAATAATGATTGAACAAATGCAAGTTATGCAGACAAACTAGCGGAAATTAAGATTGCCGTGTGTCCCTGTCAAAGCCGCTCGCAGTTGCCTCCGCCTTAAAGGAATGCAGGTGGTCTAACTATTTGACCAGCTCTTCTTGAATGACGAGCTGCATATCTGTTTACTTTTTTTGCGCGGGATTTGATGATTTACAACTTCCGGTTTTACGACAATACGTTCTGTATTTTATTACTATGGCAGCCTAAATATGTTTTTAAGAACATTACGCAATAGTTAATGATACACAATATTGTTTAAGCAGTTATTTTATCAAGTTCTAAATTGTTTCAATTCCACCAATGAGATCTTGTTTGTCCGGGTACGTTCCTGTATATTTGGGGGCAGTTCTGGAATTTAAAGATTTCCGTTACCTTTCTGTAGTACCCGATACGACAATGACCCCATCAGTCTCACTTACAATAAATGATAGCAAGAGCAAAGTCGTGTTAAGTTATAGGTTATGCATGGCGCGTATCTATGGCAAAAGCGTTTCAACATGTACATGAATAAGTTTAATTTTGTAGTCATCAAATGACAAATAACTATAATTATTACAAAAGAGGGCAGCTAAATCTTCCAAAACCTAAACATTAAGTTAAAGAGTTGTCTAAAGTTATTTAATCCTGGTTTTGGATTTTATTGCAGGTAAGATTTTTACATTGATACAATTGATTTTAATAAAATTCAGATTTCTACAAACAAGGTTTCAACAAATTTCATATGTCAAACATTAATACAATCACGATTTATAAGACAGTGCCTTTATTTGGTTTTGTACTTCAAATGAAAACACGATGTTTATAGATTTAGCAATGCACCTTGCACATTGCATGTGATGTTAAAATTAAATGGGCGCCGCATTACCTACAACCTACTGTTCAGATTACAGCTAATATATACTTCATCGCTAAACGACACGATGTTCAGATGTGACACTATGTCACCAGGGCATTACTAAATAACAAGTCCAGACTCTTAAATACACTCTTCATCGCCAAACGACACGATGTTCAGATGTGACACTATGTCACCAGGGCATTAATAAATAACAAGTCCAGACTCTTAAATACACGCTTTAATAATCTTTAAAGCTACCCCATGTTAATGTCCGATCGTATAGTGGTATATTAATTCTAACAGACTCTACTGTCCAACTAATCTCTCTACATTCTCCAGATTCTACCAGATCTCCCTCTCGCTACTAAAACATCCCAGTATATACCTGCACCCACGTGCAATCATCTTTTTGGATTCCTACACATTTATTCAATTGGTCTAACAAGGTATCCCGCCTATTATATACCTGAGTAAGCTAATATAATATCGGCTATTTGAGAGGATCATCCGAAATTGTAGAATAATTGTCATTTACTATTAACTGCGAGATGCTTCTTCCACTTGTTATTAAACTATTATTATTACTTATTAAAGGGTATGGTAGTGTTACACAGATATAGAGACAGTTAATTGGAATAATTACCACTTAGTAGGTCGGCTTGAATGAATGCAGCCTATTGAAGGCAGTCTTTATTGATGATAACACGGTGAATATTTATATACAGAGTAATGTGTAAAATTACGCCATCAATACCGTGAACGAGTTGTTCTTGTCATCCCAATTATCAATTATACACATTTATGGTACTAAAGATTGCCCCTTTTCGGAGCAGAATTGATAAGCCATTCCTTTCCTTTCATATCACACAGTAATGCCGATCCTACGTGGATGCACTTGAAGTTACTTCAGTTCAAGTAGACAACATTGATGGAAGCAGCGAGATGGCCATTTTGACTACATGTACACCGCCATTCTAGAACGATTACTATAACTCGTTACTTTAGTCAATATTCAAAATCGGATGTGCAGGCAAATTTGTTTACAACATTTCAATTTGCAAATTGACATTGGTAAATTTTCTCACTTTAGATCACTTGAATACCATTTATCATTTCCGCAGACCTTACTCGCAACAAGAGTTTGTTAAAGGGGGCACATAATCAGTTTTGACAAAATGCACATCAATACTCTATGCTGGTTCCGCATTAGCAGTGGTTAGTTTATCTGACAATGTAGTGTATTCTGACACTTGCACTCTATATAGCAACTACTGCACTGGGTTTATGATTCACAGATTCAGTGACTGCTGCCTAATCTAGGACAGTAGGATCTGGGGTTTAAAGGGACACATGGCAATCTTGAGTTTAATGTTGCGAGTTTTACAGATTTCCTATCCCAGGCTGCTTTATTAGTCCCCACTTAGATATAGCAAGGTCTATTACAGGTCTATTACCGAACTTCTAGTCTTCGTTGACCAGTCTAAATGCTAATCTATGCCTAAATTACAGGCGTGCAGTCTTACTGAGTAGGCTGGTCATATATAAGGACATATTTCTGTTTATCCAGAATAAGGCTTCTCTTATGGCGGGACACGTGCACACGTGCCGTCTACACGTGTTTGCGTGTCTTGGCATTGCCAGCACGTATCTGCCTAACTTTAAATGAAAACGATATAGATTACATGTGGAATAAACATTAATTTATTATTATGCTTCTGATATCCGGAGTATAAATTAAAGTAAAACATTTCTAATCTCGGTAATTTCTAATATACTTCCGATTTTCCGGAGTCTAATATATTCAATGACCAGCCAAAATGCCGATTGTGTTTTTTATACAGGGCGGCGGTCCAATATATTTGAAAATATTCCCGATGTCCGGAATATACTTATTCTTGACCTTCCGATTTTCCGGAGTCTAATATATTCAATGACCAGCCAAAATGCCGAATGTGTTTTTTATACAGGGCGGCGGTCCAATATATTTGAAAATATTCCCGATGTCCGGAATATACTTATTCTTGACCTTCCGATTTTCCGGAGTCTAATATATTCAATGACCAGCCAAAATGCCGATTGTGTTTTATATACAGGGCGGCGGTCCAATATATTTGAAAATATTCCCGATGTCCGGAATATACTTATTCTTGACCTTCCGATTTTCAGGAGGCTAAAATATTCAATGACCAGCCAAAATGCCGATTGTGTTTTTTATACAGGGCGGCGGTCCAATTTATTTGAAATATTCCCGATATCCGGAATATACGTATTGATGCATTGTCCGAAAATTTCTTATTGTCCGAAATAAGTAATTATACGTTGAACTGTCAATATTTTCGATTATCCGGAATAAGTAGTTGTATGTTCAACTGTCAATATTTCCGATTGTCCGCAATATGAAAACTATTGAAGTTGATCTGTCAATACCTCCGTTGTCCGGAAGATGAAATATATGTTGAATTGCCAACATGTCCGATTGTCCGGAATAAGTAATTGTAGGTTCAACTGTCGATATTTCTGATTGTCCGGAACCTAATGAACATATGTTGAACTATCACTTTATTTATGCATTATTAACTAAATACATAAAATCAGCAATGGCCAATTATGCCAAAAATAATTAAATATGATTCTCAGTCAGTCTTTTCTGTTTTTTATGAACCCCACTTTTTGTAATAATGTTGAAATACATCACGTATACATCATTGGAATTGGCGTTTATTAGCGGTAAACGTGTTCTATAAATATTTTAGTTTTGAAAATCGATGGCGAAATATTTCTTTGCATCCAAATGCTTTTTTGATCGGTCTTTTTATGTGCAGGCTCCTTATAGTTGGAGAAACAGAAAATAACTTCAATATTTTGCATTAAAAAGGTTCAGTGTGTATTTATTTAGAGTTATTTAACCTTAAGACTATTTTTGACACATATCAACTTTTTTTCTAAATATAAGTTTTGATAAAGCAGAATTTTGCATAAAATATGCCCTATCAAAACATCATTTGCATGTGCAATTTGTATTTCAACTGATTTCGAAAAGTAATACATTTTTATTTTCCAGTAACAATGCACGTTTCACTGAGTCATAACTTGTTAACTTGGTCTGAACGGTCAAAATAGCTTTGGTAGAAATATGCGCCCAAAACAATAGAACTACTTAATGGTGTGTTATTTTAAATTAAAAAAACTGATTTTTTTCATATAATGAATAGTGGTTACTTGCTTTCCGCCTTGTCCATGGCACGGATACATAGCTATACTCTTCTGCCGTCCTGCATCATTATCTGTGTTCCCATCTATACACATTGCCCCGATCCATGCTTCGGATCTGAAACAATCACAGCATATACACCAATATGAAATGAAAGGAAATTGTATGTTTTACCTCCTTGGCACATCATATAGGGTAAAATTGAGACTGTAACATCAGAGGGAGATGAGATTATTTTTTTTCCCATCCGGAACGCTGTCTACACCAGTGAGCAAACGCATGCGAGACAGAGGTATGAATATGGAACGCCAAAGCTGTCTGACCATGAGGATTGTATTTATATTGTGTGGTTACGTTATAAGTTATGTACTTACGTTCTTATATTATGTACTTATTTAATTATATTATGTACTAGTCTTATTGTATTATATTATGTGGTAACGTTAGTATATTATGTACTTATTTTATTATATTATGAGGGACATTTTATCTCCTAAAAAGAGGAGGGTAGTATTTAAAATGAAGAGTTTTGCTTTTTCCGAAATGGTTTCTATCAGGAGCTCACCTGATTTTAGAGGGACTCCTTTTTTAATTTTGTTGGGGAATTTTGCTGATATTAGTCCTGAAAGTTTAACCAAAGGGATTGTTTTTGTGATTGGGATTCCTATCTTTGATTTGAAAAACAAATTGTGGTCCCAGGTATTGTGTAAAGTATGATGGTCGTCGCTGTCGGAGAGGGCATCGCCCAACTCTTTTATGTAACTATAAGATTTTTTCATTGTATTGGTTGTCTAATTTATTTGTATCGGGGTACCCTAGGGTGGAGAATAAAGTATGGAGTTGTTTGTTGTTGTTTTTTGAAAATAAAAGGGATGAAATGCCAGAGTAGTAACGCTCTGACTATAAACTAGAAATTAACATTATATACAATACACAAGATATATGCAATTTGCTAATAAGAAAACAAATACAAGTTAAAACTGTCAGCGTGGGCTAATAGTAATAGATCAGGCCTTGCCTTTTTACTCATGATTAGACGTGCTAAGAACTTAGAACCGCGTAGTTATAGTATATGTAGCCTATGTAGCACCGTCAATATCACTATTGTTTAAACCAATTATTGTTCGTCGAGAGGAAGTTATCCTAGCCCGGTGCAGGATAGGGCATAAACGTTATACTCATTCATATTTATTACAAGGTGAGCAATTACCAGAATGTATACCCTGCTTTGCACCGTTAACGGTCAAACACATCTTATTGGAATGTGTAGACTTTGATCCTATGCGTCAAAGGTACTACAATGTTAATACTATGAACGAGTTATTTGATACTGTAGATTTTAGTCTTGTTTTAGATTTCCTAAAAAAGCTCAGACTATATAAATCATTATAATGTGTTCTTATATATATTTACTTGTTTGTATGCCCGTTGTCGGGCATTTGTTGATTTACATACATCGTTTATATTACACCTTATCATCCCTTATTTTTTTTTAATAGTTTTATCTTTATATATTTACACTAATTTTTAAATAATACTTCATTTTTCATCAATTTTTGCGCACAATATGACCTATTTATGTGTCGAAGTGCCGTAAAACACCATTCATTCATTAAACCAATTAACTATATATTAACTATATAATAGCTTTCACTTATTGATCGCCTGTATTTGTGTCAGCGTTGTCAATGTAACGCACAATCCAATACTAATAATAGCACTAAACGGTGCACAGATGTTGTTGCCACTTCGGACCGTAATGAATTTGACGAAATACAACACCCTGTATTTTAACTTTAACTATTATTTCGTCTGTATTTATTGTCGGTGTTGATCATATAACTTTCAACTAATAATAATACTTAACACTAAAGATTCTACAAACAATGTCAGAACTACGGTCCTTATTCTATATGGCTGAATAAAACACCCTGTATTATAATTTTCTTAACACTGTAGCACTATCTATGTTTAATTAAGTTATTTAACATGTTTAAGTATAATTTGTTTAACATTAAATTGGTTTAAAATAAAATATGAACATCTCGACAAATCACGCAGCCTGTGTATTTGTTTGTTTAACTTTCTTATCTTCAGATCGACGAATCAGTCAGGAAATAGCTAACTGGTCCTTTATGATCATCGATTCACATCGGTGTGCCCTTAAGCTTAAACACTGTATTTAAATCGCCTTCTTCTTTGTAGGCGTGTCTTTACTTTTAACTTCATGTTCACCAGCTTATGGCGAAATCGGGTATTTAAGCGATCAAATTTAATCTGGCTTATTAACAACTGTTTGGTTGTTCGTCGAATTGAAACTACTTTACACGTGACTTATTCATATTCATTAGTTAGTATCCGTTTAAGTATAGCGGTTGTAGCTTTAACGTAGAATGTCGCTCAATCTGAAACTACTATAATGGACTTGGGACGTGTTGCGTCTTACATTACATGCTATATAAATACTGGAGTCTGCCATTTTCTTTTCGTGTTCGTATATATTACTTCTGCTCGATCCCTTTTCCGTATATCATTTCAGTTTCAATTTCCTTGATAGAGCTTGGTTTTTGATTACGAGTTTTGCGTTTTTTAAATATGCATTCATTTTGAATAGCGCATAAGTTCGTGTTGCGTTTAACTTTACTTGCCTGGAACATAATTGAATTGAATTGAATCGGATTTTATAGTCGCACCAACAGCTAAGGTCATATGGAGACTTTCTAACTTCCATTGGTGAAGTAAAGTCCCCCAAGAGCCTCTCAAGGCAATTGTAGTGCACGGGCGGGCACCTGGGTAATACCACCAAAGTTCCGTAATCCACTTGGATAGCTTCCTCGCATAAGGATTCCTAGGCCCATTGAGGGATCGAACCCACAGGTGCAAGAGATTTCAAGTCAGAGTCTCTAACCACTAGGCCACTGACGCCCCTCCAGGAACAGAATCAAGTACACGGATTATAAGAAATAATATGCGTTAATTCACATAAAGTATGACCAGCTTACCTCTCCTGATGCTACAGCGTCGCCAGGAACGAACAGCTCTGGATAAATGTTGTCCAAATACCATTTAAAGCTTTTACACTGTAGGCGTTCTCTAAGAGCCTTTCTTTCGCTTACATCGCCATAATCTTCCTGTCCAACGAGTAAACATATGTGGTAAAAATCAAAAAAATAAAGAAAGAAAAAATCACGATCTTCCCTTTGTAAATCTCCACCATTATCAAAAATCACCCGTATTGTAACTTTAAATAATCATTGTGCAATGTGTTTATGACAACGTCATGACAATTATTAATTAAATAAATATGCGTTTTAACCTATATATATAATTCTGATCATCTACTTTGACAAGTGGAGAAAGTATGAAACAAAATAGTGCTGACATATATGTTTAATTATCAGCCATGCCACAGGTTGATGTCAGGACAAAAATCAAACCAAAACCTCATCAGAAAATGTTTCCCGACAACCGACAATGTCAACGCGACTGCGCTTTGACAAAGTGCTATACGGAACTTTGGTTTAAAAATAAGGTATACAATTAAAACAAAATGTGTACAGTCATGTAGAAATGTATAAAATCATTTGGACCAATAAGAAATGTATAGCCTTACCAAATTATGATTAATTCTCATGTAATAGTATTCCTTATAATCGTCCAACCACACCTCTGACAGTCTTACTAAGTTTCTCTTCAAAGCGTTTGAATCCCAATTGTACGGATGTCTACGACGAAACACGTGACCAACATGCGAACAGGGAATCGTTTCAAGCGTTCCACCACACATCCAAGTTTTAAAAGACAATTCCAAGTTTTCACCTCCCCAGATATCAAATCCACTGTCGTAAGTGCAAAGTTTTCGAAAAAAGTCACTATTGATAACAAACAGCCCTCCTGCCATTGTAGGAGATCTAATTAAAAAGGGAAAGGTGCATGTAAAATATTCCAATATCCTATATTGAAAACAAGGATCAAAATGTAAAATATCACGATTTCAATTGTGAATAAAATAATCCATTCCATAAAAGAAAGGGATAGGAAAGCAATAGTAGTCAGTTAAAACAACTGTTTACGTGTTATCAAATCAACTTAACCGAATTAAGCTCCATTAGTGTGAATTTATATTTATTTGTGAAGAAACGAAATCTCAAATCTCAAAACCCTTGTATGGAGGAGGATTCCTTCAATGTTTAAAGGCTTAAATGCTTCAGAAAACAATACATGTATATTTTTAATTCGTATGTTTATACTAAGGTTAAGGTGATAGAGTACATGTCATAGTTAACAAGTTCTCATGCAATTGAATTGACTTGATAAAAAGCATGCAGTTGTAGCAGACACATTTATTGTTTGCCCTACTTTTCCAATCCGACGGTGAGGAATTTTAAAAGAAATGGCGAACTTATTCATGTAAATTTCTAACGATCACCAATTAATCGCTTACTAAATGGCACGCGCTTGTTTGGACACAAGGAGGCGGATTTAGTAGAAGCTCGAACGTGTTAAGATGCGTGGTTTCGTAGAAGCGTGGGAAAAAAAGGGCAAACACTAAGTCAGTTAGAGGCTATGAAGTGAAATTTTAACAATAAAGAGACCCCGGTCAGTCGCTGCGCTCCTTCCCTGTTAGAAGTTTAATTCATAGCCTCTAACTAATACTTAACAGGCCCATTAAACTACTTTTTCCCCACGCTTCTACGAAACCACGCCTCTTAACACGTTCGCGCTTCTACTAAATCCGCCTCCTTGTATCCAAACAAGCGCGTGCCATTTAGTAAGCGATTACGTAATGATTAAATGGTTAAAATTGGTGATCGTTAGAAATTTACATAAATAAGTTCGCCATTTTTTTAAAATTGCTTACCGTCTGATTGGAGGAAAAGTAGGGCAAACACTAAAACGTTATGCACCATGCATAAAAACAATACTAGTATGCAAGTAGTAGCCGAACAGAAAATAGTGGTTATTGTACTGTTTGTTGTTATTTGATATTATTCAAACAAAAACAACTTACAGAGTAAAGTTAAGTTCACTTCATTGTTAAAAATGACAACATCCGATTACAAGCTCGCGCATACGCTGTTTATAGGGGCCCTCAAAAGGGTAACCAATAACCGTTGATTGACAGCAGTACAGAAGTAGTAGCCGAATTGCTAAACAAACGGATACATTTATGGTCATTATCCCTATTGGATGCCCCATTCCGTAAGAAAGACAACTTATCCCATTTATGACCTTAATATATTAACAAAGAGATGTCTCCATTACGTTAGGGATTACGTCAATTGGAAATGTCCGCTACTGCAGTATAATCAGATTTGACCGATCGATATTTTACTGCAGTATTGTATTTTCCCAATGTTGTTTATGCCTACATTTTATATAAACAGGGTTATATATATAAATTAGAGTTTTAATATAGTATCGTCTGCTGGTGTTGTCATGGGGAAGCATTGTTTAAATATTGGAGAGCAATTAAAAACACATAACTGCGCATGCGTGGTTAGTGCGCGACTTCCCCACGCGCCAATTTGCGCGGAAATGAGTGCTGAGAAGAAAATCATTTATATTTCGGTTCATATTTACTTTTTCATATACGACGATTCTTCTGATGATGAAAAATGTATATTTTTATTAAATTAAATTGAAATTTTCTATTAAAGAGCTACGAACGTCGTTTGTTTACGGAAATTCGGATACTACTGCTGTTCGGCTACTACTTGCATACCAGTATATATAATGTTTCTTAAAACTATATAAAATTATGTAAATAGAATATAGTGTAAATAAACCCTAAAACACCAAGCAAATGCAAGAACCATGGATAACCACTCAAGGTTCTTGGTTAAACCCGCAACATTTACTGCCGGGGTAGTAAATATGTGTAGGAGGGCCCTATCAAATTAACTAAAATAGGCTGATGGAAAGATTGTCCTATATATACATGCTGGAACATCCGACTCTATATTTGAATTGAATCACAATAATAGTTCACAAATGAACATTGAAACTTGAAAAAGGGACTCTGATGTGAAACATGCATAATTTATATAGAAACCTACATCAGCGCCATCTTCTGGCTTTATATGGCAGTTGGGGCTTTAGGCTTTAAGCTCAGTATAAACTTAGAACGTTATCAAATTCAAGAGACATAAAGAAAGGTTTAATCCCTCCTGACATGTTTGAATTAACGTGTATATCGTGTAGTGAACTCGTAAAATGTGCACATTTAAAATAGAAAATATGCACACTTATAATAGTTGCATACGTGCATTTAATGCCATTTAATAACATTTAATAAATCTGGATTTATTTTTATAATTTTTGCGCCTTCTAACTTTACTGGTATGTAAAGATTTTATATTGAAATTCTGTTTAAAAATAAAATTAGACATCTTTCAGTTATGTAAGTTTGCAAATCTCCTATATAATTCAATGGTATTTGCAAACTTTAAGACATAACATGACCGTTAACGTCTCACACCACAATTAATTGTCCATAGGGTTCCATTGTAATGTTTTTGTTCGTGGTATAGAGATAAACAACATTTTTAATAAATATTTACCAGATTGAACTTTTTTTAATTAATTTAGAAAAAAAATACAACCCCGTGGTGATTAGACCCATGATGTGTAAACTGAGGCAGAATTAGATAGAAATCTTATATCAAAATGCATTTGTCTATGATCTCTTCCTAAAATGTAGATTTAGAACCTTGTAAAGATAAATCAATGTATCATGTGAAATGTAGAAAAGCGGACTTGTGTTTTTTAATCTACCTCCTTCCTCTGTAGGGCATGAGTATTTAAGGGAGATAATAGTGGTGTGAGTCCTTAAAGTAAGCAGCACTAAGTTACTACAAACAGACTATCGCGATATATTCCTGTTGAATTCCTGTTGACAATTTAACTACAAAACTATACATATTCAGTCATTGTTTTTCAATGTTTCCATTTAAAGGTCATCTGCAGGAAAATCCATTTAAAGGGACACACGGCAATTTTGAAGTATTAATCAAGCATTACAATTAGTTGAATTGAATTGAATGTTGTTTAACGGCTCATCAACACAATATAGGTTATTTAGGGCCGCCCCAGGGAGAGGGGAAGGATACATAGGAATCCGGGAACCGTGCCCTCCTCTTATTTTCGAATAGATTCCTATGGTTCTTTAACTGCTCGGAAGATAGACAGATACCCTTGACCGCCCGGTTTACGTCCCCATCTGACGGACGAGGCTAAGGGAAAGTGTCTTACCCAAGAACAAACCAACATCATTACAATTAAAGCACGATTTATATTAATCCAGTTTCATTTTGGCTTTACATAAGCTTTCATAAGATCAAATAAAGAAAATACAATCTTGTTCTATCATATGTTTAAATCTAATATTGGTTAACGATAAGCAACATATAGTAATTATATAATTTATGAAAATACACTTTGCTTTGAAGTTTTCAAAACATGATTAATGATAATTTGCCGGCCAGACAAGACCGTATGTATCATGCATATGTCTTACTTGCAGATATCTGTTCTGGATCCTTGAAACTAATATGCAAATAGTCACGGTCAGACAAGACCGTATGTATCATGCATATGTATTACTTGCAGATATGTATTCTGGATCCGCGTAGCTAATATGCAAGTAGTCTCGGCCAGACAAGACCGTATGTATCATGCATATGTCTTACTTGCAGATATCTGTTCTGGATCTGCAAGTAGTCTCGACCAGACAAGACCGTATGTATCATGCATATGTCTTACTTGCAGATATCTGTTCTGGATCCGCGTAGCTAATATGCAAGTAGTCTCGGCCAGACAAGACCGTATGATGCATATGTCTTACTTGCAGATATCTGTTCTGGATCCGCGTAGCTAATATGCATGTAGTCTCGGCCAGACAAGACCGTATGATGCATATGTCTTACTTGCAGATATCTGTTCTGGATCCGCGTAGCTAATATGCAAGTCTGTAGAATAACTATCTGGACGCCGCGAGTGTTTAAAACATATCAAGTTTGTCGTGTGTCCCTTTAACGCAATCATAAAGCAAACATCAGTAGGTGTAACGCACATAAATAAAAAGACTATTACTGATAGAGCCAGTTAAAACGCAAGTCGTTTACAAGCGTTCTGATTCACATGAAATTTGTTTTTCACATATTGATATGTTATTTTCTTCAGAAAATGTATTTTCAATCTTTGTTTAAATTATCTCGTTTTATGAATAATGTGCAACCATAGGCTGTATATTATCTAGAAGAAACATACTGAATATGATTTATGACATAACTAACATATACATAGCAGAAAAGAATACCTTACCGTACAGGGGCTGTTCGGCTATACTGAATGCGTTTTAATTCAGGCTCTGGAATGTGGTGCCATTTAAATATAAGACCCCAATCGAAGCCTCCAGCATAGACCGAAATAATCGAGCCGCTGACACTGTGGGCGTACTTGAAAGTGTCGCCATCGATGACGTCAATAACAGGAACTAGCACATTTGTTTCATTTTCAGAGATTCTTGACAACAGAGGTGGCAGCCATCCTAAGAAATTTAACAGTCACCCAAACTTTATAAAACGAACAAGAGATTTAACTAGTTGCACATTTATGCTAGCAAGCACCTCTATTTATATGCGAAGTTTTCTTTTCTTTTTTGCAGATATTCAGCCCACACTACTTTAAGATGATATGACGCATGTGCGTGCTAGATAGTTGAAACCACACATCATCTTGTAAACTACTTGTTATGTTATAATGTGTATTTACTCGTTTACAGCTTTTACGCAAACTACGTAGACAAAAGCGAAAATGCAGAAATGAAGCTTGTTAAAAGATAAGTTAGCATGTAGGTTGTTGTTGTTTCATTACGTGGTCCCGCCTTAATTCCATTAAGCGACGTGGAAGCTTATATAAGCATGATTTTAAACTTTTTAAGCTGAAATTAAGGCTTTATTTCATACCCCAGCCAACCCCGTTTTCGCATCTTGGAGAAGAGGTTGGATGGGGTATGAAAGTTAATACTCAGACCACGTAATGTGTTAAATATATATCTTCTTATAAATAAAAATATCAATGTTTCTGCAACACCTCAAAAAGGTTTCTACTCCCTATCAACATCTCTATCGCCAGTACGTAATTATCTTCACCCTATTGTTGATGTCGGGGTATATTGACAATAGGTTATATTATAATACTGTAACACGTGCTATTGCTTGTCGGAAGTATCGTATTGGTTTGATTGGTTAAAACGAAATCAAAAGCAGACAAGGTAACAGAGGCTACGTTATAATAAATACTGAAAAGTGGATCCTTGGAAGCTACACACTTGAGTATGCAGGTACACACTAACATTTGTCATTTTGAAAGGCACTGGATACATTACCGCACGAATTCCTCATATCTAAACCCAGTATGGGTTGTTGTATTATTCCACTGTATTTACCTGTTTACACTTATAACACTTTCTTTATTTTTCAGTATATAATAATAATAAATACATGTATAATGTGGCCCTCCACCTAAATATAAAGCAAAGTTTACAGCTAGTCCAAAATGAGAACTTTTAGAATAGCTTAACAATTAGTTTTGTTCTAGAATAAGTAAACTGCTCGTAATCACATGAAACTTAAAAAGTCTAAAAGTTCTAAAGAAATGGTTTGATTAGAACGATTTCATTCATATGTGTGTCACTGTAAGTCATTTCTGTAGTGTATAGATTTGCAAAAATTCCTTATAGAAAAATAAACAAAATTAAATTAAGTATAACCTAATTGACGTTAATAAAGCATTGTCAGTGATAACATAGTCTTTCATGATATTACAAAAATAACACTTTTGTTTTTGTAACACGTCTACCATCGAGTGAAGGATTTCATTATAATCGATCGCAGCAGTTAAATAAATCTGTTTATTACATTTTAAATCCGCTTGTGCATGATTTTAAACGAAATTATTCGCTTTATTGAACGTTATCGGTGGATGACGTCGACGTCAGCACCACATATTATGTTATTGTTTTTCGTATTCGGAGTTAGTTAATAATATTTAGTGATTATGAATATTATTTCACTGAGAAATCCCAATCTTTCACCTACAGGCAACAACACTAACCTGGCTGCTTTCAGCTTAATATCTTGTACATATGCCGCCTGTACTTAGTAACAAGACAGAATAGTCAGATCAATGTATTGCTATTGTGCAGTTTTATTTTCTAGTCCTCGTTATATAATACAAAAATCACTAACATCTATGCTTTTATCTTAATATTGCCCGAAAATACTAAAGTCTGAATTAAAATGTGCATGTGTTGTCTGTTATGATTATAAGACAGCTAAGTCCAGACTGAAGCGTACATTTGTGTCTGGTTATATTCTTGTAAAAAATGCTAAAGTCTAGCTTGGAAGTGCACATTACTAGTGATGTTTTTTAAAACACACACAAGTCTAGCTGTAAGTGTACATTTCTGGGGATGATTGTAAATAAATACTGAAACAGGGATCCTTGGAAGCAACAAACAAGAGATAAATGCAGCAGGCTTGGCTTTATTGAGTCTGTTCATGAGAGGTAATGTGATTTTGCCAACACCTCTTACACCTCCTAGCACCGGCTTAAGCGATATTCTACTTTAAAGCCACACATAATGGCTTGATGATCCCAAAGGACCAGTAAGTAATACAACTGCTGATTTGTAGTCGGGGCAACTTTTTACGGCCCGCCACACAACGCTAAACAAACGCTAGTGTTAATGTCAATAAATACTGAAAAGTGATATATGCATTGCCGCGTGTTCGACCTTCCGCCCGTATACGTAACGTTCACATAGTCATTAAAACGAAATTTAGAAACGAAACGTGCATGAAAAGTAACAAACGCACGTTAGAAATCTTATCGACAAGACATTTGCCTACTGGTAATAAAGTTTATTAAAAATTCCGAAAGTCCTGTAATTTGTTATAAGTATAAAAGCCTATTAGAAATATTATTTCAACTACAACAAATAGTTTCTGACCTTGATATAGTACATAATACTCCTAAGGAATGTGAATGCAACACAACAAAATTCATGCTCCATCTACATACACCATTACAAAATCACAACTAACTCACCCCTACAACTTCAAATAAAACTCCCTTAACCACACACCCCCCCACTCAAAACCAATTCCCCCAACAAAAACCCCAACACTCACCCTACAAACCAAAACACCCATACCCCACAAACCACCACTTCTCCCACTTAAAACCAACTACCACACCCACTTTCCAACTTTCCAAACACCACCAAATAAACTAACATCCTCACCCCTCCTCACCACATACCAACAATAAATCTCATCCAACCTACCCCCATAAAACAAATTCCCCTTCTCCCACAAACACACTACCAAACATCTTCATCATAATAAACTCCACCACACACTTATCACAAACCTTCTATTGTATACCCCTTACCTCCCCCCACCCCATACCCCATACATTCAAACCCAACCACCCACCTACACCTTAACTCAAACAAAACCAACACTATCATCCCCCCCCCCAACCAAAACCCAAAAATACAAACATCTAACCCTCACTTAACCCAACTAATATCACCCCCCAACACATCCCACAATTCAACAAACAAAATTAACACCCCCAACTTCTCCAACAATCACCCCAAACCCCACCCCTTACCTAAAATCACCACCTACCAACATCAACAACCACACACCCCAACCACCCACACAACAACCTCCCCTCACCAAAAAACAACCCCCCCCAAATCACTCTCCCCACACCCAAAAATTCCATACCACCACAACCCTTAAAAACCACCCTTCTAAACTCCCAACACCACATATTCAATACATCCTAAATATCCTCACCACACACATCTCACCACAAAATACTTAACATTACCCTAAACACTCCCCCAATAATACACACATTTACTCCCATATCCCAATATCTTCAAATAAAAACAAAATCACAATCCCTTCAACATAATCTACAAACCCCTACCCCTTCTCATAACAATCCTAAACCATCCCAACTTACAATATCATCCCACAATCCCCAATCCCCCACAAAACCCACAATTAACACCACAAACACCACCATCACAATTAAAACCACCCTCCCCACACATCACACCCTCAACAAAACAATCAAACTCACACACTCATCCCATTAACCCACCACTCCCCACACATCCTCTCTCATCAAAACAAAAATCCCCCAATAACCAACACCCAAATCATTTTCATAAACTCTCCAACAACATTTTATACAAATAACCCACAACCCTAAAAAATCTAATACCACTCTAATCTTCCAAACACAACTACCAATATACACCACCCCCTAACACCTACTTTAACCTAACCACCAACTACCCCAAAACCCCAAAACAAACATACCATCACAACAAACCCACACCACATACCAAACCTTCAAAATCCCCTTCCACACCCCATCAACACATTATCATATCAAACACCCAACTACTCACAATAACCATACACAAACACACAAAATAACCCCAACCACTAAAACCCACCTAAACACCCCTCTTAACAACTCCAAACCAAAATCCACCTAACATCCATCAATTATTATTCCAAAACCTAACTACCACATAACCACAAACCAATACTCATCCTTTCCATTCATATTCCCAACATCATCTCACCACCCTCAATTTCCTTATTCATAAATCATAAATACCATAACAATACTATCCAAACATTAATACAAAAACATACATTCAACAATCCCTAACATCTACCAACAAATATTAAACTATTCACAATAAAAAAATACAACACAACCCCCTCTCACAAATATAAATACAAAACAATAACAATCATCATCCAATATAATAACTCTCACCTACAATTCTTTTCAAACAAACAAACCACACCACCTACTCAACTCAAAAACACACCACTAATAAATAATAATTCAACAAC